>JABASD010000861.1:0-55189 GCA_019776165.1 Pogonognathellus flavescens | reverse complement strand
GAATTTGTAACTTTAACCCAACTGAAATGGGTAATATATTCTGTTTTGTACATTGACAGCCTGACTGCCTCGTGTTGAGGAATCTGTCAATTATTGATAAATAAATAAATAAGGGTAAGATGTTAATGCTAATTATTGTAGACTTATTTAAATTTAATTTGTAAGGGTTACTTCATTAAAATTGCATTTTCCAGATCCGGTAAATAAATTCCTAGGAAAAATTATCGAAAGTGGTATTTATGAATTTTGGGAACAAGACAAGGTACGTATTGCTAGCTTGTCTGATAAATACTCTCAGTTTCGCTTGAAAGGCAAGAAATCCTCTGGAAATGTTAAGATTTTGAAGAATGACTCGTTCTACGCTGTTATGTTTCTCCTTCTAATGTGTCTAGGAATTGCAGGTTTAGTCTTCGTAATTGAAATAACTTGGACCACCGTAAGTAAGTGCAGAAAGAAGACAATGATTAGGAAACTCATTTCTGGTTAACCTTCATTCATTGTTTCTCATCTTGTATCTCAATCAGACGATTATGACATGCCACTCGATTAATATATCTCAATTTTCTCACTTGAATGTAATATGCATATAAGTCATAGATTTAAAACGGGCTATAGTATATGGCAACCCTCCCTAATTCAATGGCATTAATAATAATAAGTATAATAATAAGTAAACTAGTTAGCTTTAATTAAATCCCGAAATTACATTGCATAGGAAATGTATACATAGTCGAAGGAAATTTTGAAGCGAATACTTGTTGTGATATGGAATGCCACTTAAATGGTGAATTACCACACGCCTAATTGGCTATGACTACCAAAAATTAGTGAATGCATTCTTGGAATCATGGTTCTAATTTTTCTTAACGTTTACAGAGTAAATAACATTTGTAGTAATAATGTTTAAGTAATGGATGAATGACAAAAGGATCTGAAACAAATATTTTAGACGTTCAAAACTTATGTTATGTGAAAAGGTATGCTGGCTTTGCATACAATACGCATTTTATTTTATATATCCGTATACTTAATACAGATATTAACATAGACATACAAACTCAAGGTTTTTGTATAGTAAAATACATAAGTAAATATATGAAATTTTTAGTAGACACTTGTTAAAAGTAAGATGAGTGAATGTCTATGTAGCATTAATTTTCACCAGGTCTGGTGTTGTGCTTGTGTGGCACCGAATAATATGGCTTACGTAATAACTAACCTTGGCTTTCGTCTGACAGCACTGTACATACTAAATCTTAACCTATGCGATAATTAAATTAGAGTGTCTACTGAACTAGTCTATCTTTTATACTTCACAAATGGAAGTTTTATTTGAATGAGAATTATCAGCATCGCCACTTGATTGTTTATCTGCATCCGCTAAAGCCTTTTCTCTTTTTTCTCGTCGTATTTCTTCTATGAATTCATTCACAACCCACAGACCGTACATGTGAAGCGCCATCACTACAATAAATGGTAATTGGGACAGAAAAGTTCTGCCAGCAACCAGACAAATTATAACAATCGTGAGTTTGAAAATGAGAACCGTGAATCTGATGTAGAACCATGTTAAACACTTTGCTTCGTTTCTCTGCAATATATAACGAATTTTCAATGAGTTACATTACACAATTACAATTACCAACTTATTGTACAAATTGTCGCAAAATACTAAACATAGTTTTCAAAAAGAGAACTTACATACACAGCTCCCACATAGAGAACAACAAAAATGATTAAGTTGACAATTGTTCCTTCAATGTTATACGCTGCTAGGGTTAACAAAGACACAGCTTTGTGTCCTGAAACAACTGCAATCAAAATTAATATTTACAAAATTTAGTATGGGACAACTATAGTCTTGTTAACCTATCTAGTAATATTTCGATAAGCGAAATCCATCGCTAATATGACTTATGTAAATGTTGTGGGTAAGTATAGGATTAAATAATTGTCAGACAAGTTTCGTCGTACCTTCATTCGATGTAGTATTGAAAATCGGCATGAGATCCAAATGATTCAATTTCTTTTCTACTTCTTGAGTGTCTACATCTCCTCCTTCATCTATCAATTGGAAGGACACCAGACCATAAACTTTGAGCATATAGATGAACCAACCAAGTTTGGCTACACCCACGACCTGAAACGAAAAATTATTTAAATGGAAATAATTTTAAAGTGTGACTTTCTTTTTTTCCCTTTTTCTTTTTCAATTTAATCATTTTAATTTTACCATGTCAAAAATGGCTACGATTTTTGCCCCTGTTTGGAGCTTTATTAAATGACAAAATGGATGAACACGTAACATTGTGCGAAGATTTTCTTTTGTGATTAAAATATTTGAGAAAATGACTTATTCTTCTCCAGTCAGTCCAGTCTTATAAAATCTTACAATGTTCAGTGAACAAAATACTTATTGAGTTTAAATACCTTTAGAGTTTCTTCAATTGCAAATTTTTCCAGATTAGAAAGAATTACAATTGCTAAATCATTTATCGTAAATTAGATATAGACATTTGTAATTCGTAATATTTATCATGAAGCTATCCGATTTAATCTAGTTCTTATGAAGTTCTGCTATGTATTTACTTGCAATTATAATGTACCTACATGCATAAATCTCACCTTTGTTATTGTAATTCATAATAGCTTGTTTACTATTGTGTGAGAAATAAGCAATGTATCATTATTGATGCTCCTCTGTGTAAATGAGTTTGTAAATTGCATTGGAAGGGAAGTGTAAATTGAATTTCACTTACAACATAACTGATAAACTGTTGTTTTAAGAAACAATCTAGGCAAATATTAGATGTATGTAATGTGTTTATGAATTCATGTGCTAATGAAATGATTGCAACTTATCAATCGCACACATCATCATTTGCAGCACACAATCACATAAGATAAGACATCAAGCACACCAATGATCTTGTACATATTTAACTTTATTTTCTTTGCGAAACCATAATATTAATAACATAGGTATACATAAGTACTAAGTACCTACTTTGAAATGGAATACAAACGAAATGCATTCACTGCGACACGCAGATCTAGAACTAAGAAGTGGCGAAATAAATAATTTTAATTATAAAAGTTTCTGTCTTTTCATAGATCATTCCATAATCCTGGGATCCTATTCCTTGCTATCCAATCATCGAGCTTTTTGATAGATTCTGCAGACAACTCTTCTTTCCATGAGCCGACTTTGCCTTTTCTCATGAAATGAGTTTTTCTCTCTTCGCCCCGAACACTTGTCAAATGATCTGTGATTTCGTCGTAGTTGACATAAGGATTGCGTTTCATAGAATCAAAATGAAGATGTTCGAGCAAACCTGCCATGTTCTCTTCAGTGAGCGTTTTACCCAAGAAATCAGCAGTTTTCTTGATTACAGATCTTAAGTCCTAGAAACATAACAGTTAACATACGTCAGTACTTTAATTTTTGGATCATTTTTCATGCTCTATTTATTTTATACACACAGCTATTCTAACTGCAAATATATATATGTAAAAAACTTACTCTTTTCATATCTTCAAAAGTAATGAATAAAATATTTGGCTCAAAACGACGATTCCAAAACTCTCGCACATGTGTCCAATAAGGTGCGTATCGTGCTGAGGGAGAAAAAAATCATTACAATTAAATTAACGTTACAATTTTTCTACATTTGATTCGAAAACAGGTAAAAACTCACTTGTTGCAACATCTGAAATAAATTCATCGACAAATTCATCAATGGACCCTTGATGGCCTTCTGTAAGAACTCTGTGATGGAAGAAAGATACACAGACGTCCTTTGGATTTCTGGCCACGTAAACGATTTTTGGCTGTTTTCCGCCGCTGCTCAACTCACCGGGTAGAAGGTTCCAGGGTAAATGGCTTTTGATATATCGAGGTGATTCCATTCTGTTAACGATTTCCATGGAACTTGGGGAGCTTCTGCGGGTCTTCTTGTCATTATCATTATTGTTGTCATCCGATCGAAATGTAGCATCAAATCTAAAGAAAGTTTAAAAACTGTTGTAATTCAAGCTATAAAAACGTACAATAATAATTGGCAATGCATTTTTGTAAGAAACATTTTAAGTATTCAATGAAATTACTTACTCAAAATATGGGAAGCGAACTGGGAGAATTACTTTAGCTTTCTCGTAATCAAGGTCAGTTCCCAAAAGGTAACACATTTCCTGGCACCACGTTGTACCTAGAATAAACAATCAACATTTCTTTACTTAACTGTCATTGATTCAACAAGATCTTTGCAATGTTACTATCGTTTATGTAGTACAGAAAATATTTTACCAGCTTTGATATACGAAACGACCCAAACGTCATCATTTCTTACAGGGAATTTATTAATGTACTCCGAGTAATCTGAATAATGCTTGGGAAGAAAGCAAATATTCCATTTGCCGAACTTGACAAAAAGGTCATGGTAAACGGCCCTAGAATTTGCATTTGAGTTTCGTCTGGACGATTTCTTGATGATTTCTCTATCATCGTCAAATGAATCTTCGAGAATCTCAGGCATTGTTATTAGTTGATATGCAGATATTTACTAGTATATCAGGCAATAGTAGCTCAAAGTTTCTGTTACTTTAACAAAACTCGTCTGAGGACAGTGAAAATGATGGTTACAGATTTGCTTTTATATAGAACACATGAAAGAAGAAAAAATTGAATTTACATCAGAAGCATTATACTTTGCACATACATGTGCATATAGACATTTTATAGATCATACATAATATTATAATTGATCACTTGATTACTTTCTCTGTATCTTCTGTACATATGTAAGGGAAAACCATTTATATCACCAATAGTCAAGTATGGGAATATGTAATAGTAAAAATGCAGCTCCAGAAGGTATGCACAGGGAGGGTGGCCTGAGAGGGATGTTCTGATCTTGATTTGATGACTTTATTTGACTGACAATACAATTCAGCTCTATGGTTCCATATAGGTGTCACAATATGTTAAGTATATGTGATTACGCACGGGTAAGTGATGACACTACGTGTATCCGTCAATCAACGTCAACTGAATCCCAAATCTGTGTACATTAATACCGATATACTGCATTGCATTATTTTTATTATGGTATACCTTGTACCGCCATACCTTCCTGATAAATTAGGATGAATGTGTACTAATCGTAGTCTATGTGGCAGTTAAAATATTTACATGTGGCAGTAAGTGAAATATTATGAAGAGCTTATCATTATCATTCTACTTGAGTTCATCAATTTATTACTAGTATAAGTGTTTTATGTTATGGTTTTATCCACACTTTATGAAACATTTGATGACGATGAACCGTTGTCTTTGTTCTGAATGGAACGACATTGCACCGTGAGGATCACCAGCACCAAACTGTAAAAAAGGATGAGATGTCTACTTCGTTTACGATTTGATTTACTCGTGACTCTGAAATTATTTTGTGCCAGAATGTATCACGTATTAAACTTTATGAAATGTATGTCTGTTACCAATACAAACTCACAGTATAAGTTTGTATTGCTGTTACATAGGTAAGTAAAAGTATATATTGACATAAAATCTATTTATATAAAAATAATATGACCAACTGGAAAATTACCAAGCTTTAAAGTCAACTTGTTGACTTTTGATACTCAGGAGCTAGACATAAGCTCAAATATGCATTCGTGAGAGTGACTACCTCGTGTTCATTTACTCACACCCAATAACTGCCACATATAAATAAATAATTCATTTCACTGCCACATATCAATATGAGATAAGGCATACGAACTTGTTCAATGTCAAACTGCATTAGCAAGCGCGTCAAGTACGTATTCTGTGTAATCTTGTCGTAGGCATTTTATTCTGTACTGGCAATGATGAATCCACATGAAACAAAATGCAATAAATGCGTGAAAATGTGTGTAAATTCTTGAAAATCTGTGTCCATGACTTAATTTTTCAGTATTTGCGCGTATAATGTAGGTAAACATAAAAAGCGAGTTAGCCTCGTTAATATCCAGCAGATAATTATATTTAATGCGTATGTTGTTATTATTTGTATTTGCCTAAGTATGTATAGTACATTCACATAGGTAAATTAATATTTGAGCATCGAATTCGTCGCAAAAACTGATTGAATGCTTAAAATGAAAGCTATTTTACATTATGTTATTACTTATGTACATAATTAATTTATGTCTTACTTAGTATCAGAAAATATACAAGAGAATTGAAATGTTTTGTACCTGTTCAAACAAGTTAATGTTAAAATAATTGAAATCTATTGGTTGTACTAATCACTATTACTATAATATAACTTCATGTAATGAAAGTGTACATTTAGAATAAACTTTTGTAGTAAGAAGTTTCCAAGTGATAAGTTGTGAATTGTTCAGTAATCCATGGAAGAAATTTTGGAACATTCACGTAGACTCCCGGAGTTCCATCTCCACCGCAGCCGATTCCCCAAGCAACAATTCCATACTGGACATAATACGGGGAATTTGGAAACTGGCACACAAGTGGGGAGCCCCCATCTCCCTGTGTAAACCATAAATATTATATTGCTCGTTTTATATGAATCACTTTGTAAATCAGACTACATTAATGATTTAACTAACTAAACAAAGCAAACTAAATTTTAAGTCAAGTTATTATAACCTGACAAGTGTCTTGTCCTGCATCACCCCCAGCGCAAATGAAGGAATTGTGTAACTTGAATGCTTCACCAAGTCGGGTTTTCCTAAGCTCGTCTTGGCATTTGGAATTGTCTACAATTGGCAATTCGACTTTCTTCATTACAGTTTGGTAGTTGCCTTTTTGACCTAAGATGATACAGAAAACGTTTTTTTTTTTGAGAGACACATTTCAGATTTATTTATATTTTATTATATCTGGCATATATAAGAAAATGCAATGTGAAAGTATATGGCCCTAAAGGACACATCAGACACGATAATGCAAATCGTTATAGAAATGATTCTTACCAAATGCATCTTTTCCAAATCCAGATACAAAGCATTTCTTCCCTTTCAGATCAAAATTCGTAGGGGAAAGACACACAGTGTCAATGTTTGGAGCAAAAGTAATTGACTCGTCTAATATTAGCAATGCTATGTCATTGTATAATGATCCTGCCTGGAAATCTCTATGTATTACTACCTATAATCAATCAAAAGAGTTATACATACTGACAACTTTAAAGCGATTAAAGTTTTTAGCTTTCAGCTTACGTCTGCCACTGATCTATCCTCATACGGATAAATTTCGCTGGCAGAATGAGTGTCCCATTCTCCAAAACGAATTTTCAACTTGGATTTAGGTTTTCTTCATGTTAGTAACATACACGATTTTTGAGAATCCCATTAAATTTCAAAACGATTGATATTTGATAATCAATTATTCATAGGCTTTTTCAAATAATATTCGTAAGCAAATAACAGCATCAGGTTAGAGTCAATTTACCCATAAATGCAATGAGCAGCCGTTAATACGACCTTAGGATGAATTAAGGATCCTCCACATATGAAAACATTTGTCACTTGATTCGTTTTTCCATTTTTGTCGATTTTTAATACAGCAGTCATCCATGGAAATTCCCCGAACTGCGTTTGAGTATCTGGACCACTAATTCGCAAGCCAATTCCAGCAGCGTTTCTTTTACCACATACAGAATGCTTAAACACTGGTAAAGCATTAGATGGGTTTTCAGATAAGCTAGTCGTGTTGTTTGAACCTGACGATTCAACTTTCGGTTCTATGATTGTGCCATTTGTTGAATTGTTAGATTTTACTTGCTGTACATTTAAAAATAATTCAGTATTCATTGATAATTGATATTGACATACCTACAGGTATTCTATTTTCGATTTCTTATTAGATTTACCTTACAACAAATGTCAAAACTATTTTTGCATTGAGGCTTATTCTCAGAATTGGGATGATCCAATGGATTAACTCGGGGATCGATTAATCCAATACCTACAATCAATCCATACGATGTATCATGTGCTGTGTATGAATGATTCAATGCAAATTCAAAGTAAATGTCATAACGTATTGGACAAGCCAATTATTATTATTTATTATTAATCCGATACCTGAACCATCTTGGATGATGGTTCCATTTTCGATATCACATAGATAGTAGGGGACACATATGCAGGGCTCAGAATCGGTTGCGACAGTTGTCGTTGTGGTTGCAACAGTTGTTGTTTCTGGCAGAATTGTGGAAGAACTATTATTGTCGGCTGTATTATTACTTGGGTAAAGATAGTCATTAATTATTTGATCGTCTGTTATTTCTTCAACAGCAATTATTGTACAAGAAAATGAAATGAATATCAAAATATGAAATCTAAAATGATCGAATAACATCTTTCGAAAAATAATGGTCACTTTAGAACTAAGGAACAAGCTATGTAAAGCAAAGTAAATGTCACTGTAAGAATAATATAATATCTAAGTTTAGATTAGACTCAAAAGTTCAAGTTCAAGTCCATTATGTTCAAGTTGACGGCAAAATTAAGACAAGCAATTATGTAAACCCATTTATCAATTATTCTACTGCCAATTATGCAGGTACATTAAGTGTTTCCCAGTTATGTTAGAGTCATCCTACTTAAGTTGATATACATGTTATGATTTATGACTTATTTATGACTAATATGTATACTCATCCCGTATCAATATTGGTTATGTCCAGTTTGAATATAGAACAGTCAGTATGGATATTGAAATTTGCTATTTTGATTTTTTCAACTTTTGTTTATGTTCTCAAAGTTAAATCAAATTCAGTCTGATTTTATACTGTAGAATTTGAATCTGCATCGAATGAGCCTTTATACTAGTTTTGAATTCTGGTTCTTAAATTATTAGTATGAGTGAGTGTTGTATGAGACGTAGCATAGGTTAGATGTAAGTAAAACCACAAGTCGGTCGGGTTTCAACATATAAATTGTCATTAGACGGAGAATTAAATTCTATAAGTAAAAAATATCTTGAAGTTTAGTTTTGCTTAAAAAATACAAACAGAACAGTTAAAAAAAGCAAAAAAGTTAATTTCAATATTAATACTCGACTGTTCCATGTCCATACTAGACAGATCTCCATATTTCTCATAACACATACACAAAATAAGCATAAGTAAGGTACACATATTACATACACAAACTTACAAACACTAATTTTTCGAAATCAAAATTATAGTCCTGTGTATGTCACAAAGACATTCTTTGGTCAGCAAAGGCAGCATTAATGAGCCGGTAGTGTAGTAGCATCATTAACGAAGCCAATCATATGTGGTGGTTGGATGGAATGGTAATTAAGATTAAGACATTAAGATTAAGAGTATTAATTGCATGTAAGAAATACATTTATAAGTCAGCCACATAAACAACACGATGTATGTACTATTTATTTGTTTGTTACTACATAATATATACTTATTCAGCACTTCGTGTATCATTATGTTAATACAATAAGTAAAACGCGTAAATCATAAAGTTGTCTCATGTAGACATACGAAAATGTGAATGATTTTGAGTGAAATCGTACGTGGGCTATACAATGAATTTTCTACCTAGGACATTAAAATAGCCGTGAGTTACTACTATAGGTTAACAATGGCTTAAAAAGAGGGTTACTGATTAAATACCGTAATGGATATATAAATGTCCATAATTCGTGAGCTCCTTAAAGTGCATTGCTCTGGAATATTCCTCACTATATTAATGATATCTCACGGCTATTTTTAATGTCCTCTAGGTATAAAATTCATTGTATAGCCCACGTACGATTTCACTCAAAATCATTCACATTTTCGTTTGTGCGTCTGTCTATGTACATGAGACAACAATAGTAACCAAGTATGAAACGATATATAAAATTATCATTGCGGGTAAAATGCAAGATAAATTAATGCGAATGGAAGATGCTGCTACGAATCTGTTCATTGAATCAAATGGGACGATTTAATGTGTATGATTTCTATTGGAATTATTTTCCTACGTCCACAATAGGAAATATATAGATAATTTTTATCTTGTTAGACAAAACATGAGTGCAGTGATTTCATCGTATTTAGCTATAAAAAATTTGCACCATTTTTTGTTGATTTTGATATTAGTTTTGATGCTGGTCTTTGAATCTCATTGTGAATGTGTCTTTACAAAATGTCAAGCTTTGCATAAGGGTTGCCCCGTGGGTTACACTCTTGAAGGATATGACAAATGCTCGTGTAAATCCGTAAAGAAATTGATTTGCTGTCGTGACACAGCAGCTACAAGTTCAGATGGTATGTATTTATTTCTCTTAAATAACATAAGAACACAATAACTGTAAAAAAGCGAAGTTTATGTTGAATTAGGTTTCGAATTTGAATTTTTTCGATAGTTACAGACAAAATTGTTGGAGGAGAGATATCCAGGCCAGCTCAATTCCCGTATCAGATTTCTGTGCGATATAAATATTCACAAGGCCCGGACAGTCATTACTGTGGTGGAACGATTTATAATGAGCATTTTGTAATTTTAGCTGCTCATTGTAACTTTGAAGTTCTAGGAGGTGCTTATTCGACCATTGCAGCTTCTGACTTGGAAGTTGTAGCTGGAGACTACAGACTACTTGACAGTGATCCAAACGAGCAACGAAGAGCTGTCGATAAAATAATTAACCATGCAAACTACACTCCTGGAAAGCATCATAGTGATATTGCATTACTTAAATTATCGAGGCCGCTTGAGCTGAGTAACACAAATGGTGTTAACAAGATTCCATTGGCTCCAGAAATGCACACGGCAACAGGTACTTATAATATAATCAACCATAATCAATATAACAGTTTATACTATAGCTGAGCTTATAATTATATATAAATGTGTATACTATAATGTATTTACAACCTTATATGAATTAAATGGACATTTACTCAGTTCGTGCTCCATTGCAATTGATTTGAAGGTACAGGAGTTATAAGCGGATGGGGATCAACACGAGATGGTTACGGCCCATACCCGAACACATTGAGATATACAAGTGTTTCAATTATTACAGACGAAGCTTGCAGAAAAGCCTATAGTCAAAATACTATTGCTGATTACATGATTTGTGCTTACTCACTCGGGGTAAGATCTTTTATGAATCTCACTCACAGTCCTCAGTCTCATAGATAGCTCATACTGGCTTTGTATAATAAAATATATGGGAAAATGTTGTTGCAAATGAAAGAATGGCTATCTATGACCAGTAAATTATTATGCATTTTAAATAAAAATTATTTCATTATGATGAATGTAAAAATATGTACATGCTATCACTTATGTAATATGCAAACATGTAAAACCGAACGTACTAAAGGAAACTTAATTTTTATTTTTTTATTTAATTATGAAGAAAGATTCCTGCCAGGGCGATTCAGGTGTAAGTGAAAAACAATTTATAACTATATAAAACAGGTTTATTCCATTAAAGTTAGCAATTACACGTGAATTATTATGTTTTTGGTATGATAGGGTCCAATGGTATGTGATGACATTGACGGGAGTCAATATTTATGCGGTGTTGTTTCATTCGGACGAGGCTGTGCCGAAAAAGATTATCCTGGTGTTTACACTGAAATATCACACTTTATACCTTGGATTGTTCGAAATACTGATCGTGAGTGTAAGTAATGAATCACGGACATCATCACTTCAGTTGAACAATTAAATAATATTTATCTGTAGATCTTGCTATAAATATTTTTATATTTATTTACCGTGTATATTGTTTCTAAATCAAAAATTATTTCCTTCATGTTAATCTATAGATTGATTTGAACTAAAGTATGAATTTGATAATTTGAACTAGCGTAGCGTATGACCAAGATACTCTATGTGCCTTGGCGTATGACTGCATCTAACTTTTCAATTAAACGCAACAATCGCTCTTTAACGGATTACAAAATTGTAATTTTCTATGTAATATATTATATGCACTTTCCATGGCTTTATGTCACTTAACTAGCAGTTTATTAAAGTGTCTATCTGTCAATGCCAAAATTGGTAAAGGCCAACATTAATAACAATAATAATTAACAGCTTCATCTTTACATCTAGTAATCCCATTCGAATTCCATATACTCCAACACTACATTAATTTTCAGCATTGCTATTCTTAAAGTATTCAACTCAATGATCTGTAAAAAATTAAATACCTATACACTGTAAGTAGGTATTATGTACTGAGAATGTGAGATTATGATTTTGTTCAAGCAATGGAGAAAAACGTTTTTGCAGTGCCAGCAGAAGACGGGGTATTATTTTCCTCGGGTGACACAATGTCATCGTAATCTGGGGCTATAAAAATCACAGAATTAATTACATGCAATATTTTATGCACTTTATATGTTCTGTTGCATCAACAAATACAAATAAGTTAACTAAGTCTAAGAAAGTTTATGAAATTCTTACGTCTTTCGTACTGATGAATTCGTCCATTGGGTTTACTGGTGCTATTGTCAAGGGTGACCCTTCTCATAGGCTTGCCAGGTGCCACCACAAACGGTAACGACACTGGAGGCAACGGTACTTCTTCCGTATCTTCAGAACATGTACGAACTGTAAAGCCGACAGTTCCTATAACAAGAGGAATTCGCCCCTCCAAAACTGCGTCTTGTGTGATTTGTCCGAAAAGTGAAGCCTTCAGCTTCACCTATTCAATATAAAGAATACTAATTTTTGTATTTTAATTGTAATTAAGAAGGTGCTTTGGCCAAAACACAATATAGTCGTGAGTATGGAAATAAATCCATAGTAAACGTTTATTACTGTAAGACTGTAGTTTATCTGAACAATGTGTGTAGGATTCCAGGTGGTCGGAGGAATATCTTGTGGAATCTTCAAGGACCCTTGCATATCTTTATCCTGCCTTGGAGAAACTGGTTCCAATTTCATTTTTGCGATCTTCGTTGGCTCACTCCTTGTTGACCCTTTTGCAGTAAATGTGGCGATCTGTCCATAATCAATGAATAAGGGTCAACACTCATATAAATCCCATAACGGTAAGTGTGAGATAACAAATAAATGTATTTCTACGTTCACCTGTGTGAGACTGACAGATATGTTGGTGAGATTGCACACAGAACCATTTTTCACTTCCATTAAAAAAGTAATTTCATCCCCGCGTGTGTAAGCTCGCTTTGTTATTCGACAAACGACTTTAATCATTCCCATCCACCACCACAGTTTCTTTTCCATTACAAAACTTCCAGATTGATGCCAATCTGGCATCAGATTCAGGTCACAGTTTCCTGCCACTCTGATAGGTTCACTCAGAGATTTGTCGTGCTTACCAAGTCGTTTGTAAATCACTTCAAGTGTATAGATCGTAGTTCCATGTTTATTATCAAAAGACGAAGGTACATTTTCAGGAAGGTTGAACATAAATGGAAATTCTGTACGACCCGTTGAGATTTCCTTTACGTTCTCCGGGTTTAGTCGGTATTGCCCAGCCCCTACATCGTCATTTAATTTAACTCATTAGCTGTATATCAAATATTTTGAAATAATTATTAATGAATTAATAATAACAATTGCTTCAACTACGGTGATGAGACAAATGCGAGATAGAAGTTGTATACACACATACACAGTATTAAGAATTTTAGACTTCACGATTCAACTATTGGCTCAGAGAATATCATAAGAAAATGCTAATGTAGAAAAGTATGAAGTTATGCGAACAATTAGCTGGTCAAGCCAGGGAAATAATAAAATTTGTTAGCTTACTCATATTGCTAGGAAAAAGTATAGCTGCATCTTCAAAATAATTTTCTTCGTCCGAAATGGTGACCATGTATTGTCTCAGACTCGTCCGACCTCTTCGACTTTCTTTCCATTTCGTCCAGGCTTTGCCAACTAATTTGATTCCTACAACTGAATGACATTTTAAACACGAATGAATCTTGCAAAATCTTTCAAAATAAATTGGATATTGTGATATAACATTTTTGGACGAGTGTAAAAAGGTTAGCATTACATTGGGCGAATTCTGATGGTTTTCCAACTACGTGTGTTATAACTACACTGCCACTAATCAAATCCCCACCGTCGTAAATGCGGGCAGGATGGTCAAATTCTATCGCTAATTCTGGTATCATCTTTTCAAATATGTTGTAATACTGACACACGGATAAAAATGAAAGTGTTGCAGTATGTCGATAAAATCCAAAAACCTATAGGTTCGACTGACATGTACGTGAAGACTAAAATCCTTTAATGCAAAGAGTTTCACGCCCGAAGAAACGCAGTGGAAATGGATTAAGCCAAAATACGCAGTTGGAAATGGAATGCTTTATTTACTATAAGTGCATTATTAGTAAGTGCATCGTTAAGTGTAGTACTAGGTACTAGATAGATAGAAAGTAGAAGAATACCACCGATGTAATAGGTATATTATACGTCTACCTCCTACTTGAGACGTGATGACTTCATATACGGGTTGTCACAATTGCTACTTGCATTAAAAGTTCAAAGAAGTAGAGCGGAACAAACCGAGTATTAATAGTTGTTGTTATGTCTGGCTGGATTGCTATCCAGCACACCTTAGTTTGTAAAGTTCGTGTATTAAAGAATTATGAAACGGAAAGGCTTGATGGAAGTTCATTTATCGTATATGTATCTCCTTACTTTGCGAATTGCGATATGGGGATGTGTGCAGGACAAACAAGGACACTCCTAGTCGACATGTCTTGTCATAAATATTTTAAATGTGGACATGAGCGCTAGCCCATTAGCTAAGTAACTTTTCTATCCGTTTCATCCGATCGATCGTTACGTTCCCAAGCTTCATTCCCGAAAAACTGTTATTACCGTTTTGCTTCTTCTTATTCCACATTCAATACTCACCCAAGCTTTTATTACGTGTGACACAATACGAGTATGGTTTAAGCATCACTACTATAGTTTGCAATTTCTGTATGACATAATATTTGTGTTGTAGTTATGAGTTGTGTAGATAGTAGATACCTAATGGATAGTTTTTATATAAAATTTATACTTTATTCAGAAAGTTACAAGCTGTTCTTATAGTCGTTAGCTGTTTCATGAATAATCAATGCTGAGTAGTTTAAGTAGGTACATTTGCACGTTAATAATGTGTTACGACTTTCATGACAATCCACCAACAGATAATAACTTTTCCATTTGTAGATAAATCTAATGTCAGCTTTGAATATTGCAAATATTCTGTGATGAAAAACACTCCTGTGCTTTAAGTTTTCAAGTAATCCTAAATATTTTACCCTTAAATGCGTACAGTCTATATGAAGTCTTCTAAAAGCTTGTTAATTTTATTTTCTGCTATTTCAATTTCTCTATTTCAAGTAAACTGGAAAACTTTGGGTGTGTGGTGTACCCATTTAGTTTTATGGTATCTTAACAATGTAAAAGTTAAATAGCCGAAGATTTTATCGTTACTTTATCTTTCTACTGCCATCAAATGTGCATTGCATAGCCGACAATAGACTGAATAGACGGATAAATTATTTAACTGCATATGCAATCCTTTGTAAACCTACCGATATGCATATTCCTACGACCTATACGAACTAGGAACTACTAAACTACTGAACCACTAATAAATACTAAATCAACCGGGAATGGTTTCGTGTAACATAATAAAACGTAAGGTATACGCAAATATGTATATAGTTACTAAAATTACGCTTGTATATCGAAACATTTATGATACAATCGCATTTACACAGCGACATAAAATAAATTGGCTAAATATAAACCTTCAACGTGTATGTATGTATGTACATAGGTGCAGAAATATTGTAAATAAATATGCGTGTCTATGGTACATGGATTCTTGAAAGTACATGACATGATAAAGGTACACATACATGGACAAAAAACAAACATGTTGAAAAACAGTACCTATATACACTACATCATACCGTGCTCATGCTAACAAATGAATGTGTCTCATCGTGGCAATTTTGTAGCTTGCTAAACTATTTTTATACACATTCATAAAATTGCTAAAACACTTAATTGGCAAAAATATATGTTCATTCAACCGCAAAAATTGGATTGCGTATTGATAAGCAATTTGATTGTATGAAATTTGTGCAAAATGTAAATGTTCGCACCAGGGATCGAACCTGGGACCTTCCGCGTGTGAGGCGGACGTGATAACCACTACACCATGCGAACACCGATAGCAATTCTTCCTTTCTAGCCCTTCCTATGCTCAGGCAGTCTTATATGCCTCTTTAATATCCATACACGTTAATCTTATACTCAAAATATTTTAAGTCGGAACGCTATGGATGATCCTGTCATTTTTTGCTGTCTATAAAGTCTAAAGCTTTCATGATTTTTCATGTGTGTCTATTTTATGTTGCTTCCTTATTATTACATTCCATGAAGGTGTCAACCCTGTCACTCTTTTAACGCTTAAGCAATTAATAAAAATGTACCATAGGAAAATACCTTTATACATAAGCCAGGTTCATTTTTCATCATAATAATATTAAAATCTTTTTAATGAAGAACTAACTAAATGTGATGAAATAATTCTAGAGGCCAGTTTTAAATAGCTATGGTAAAGTATCTAACAGGACACAGTGTATGTACGAACTGTATGTAGATTTTACATACAAATTGTACTACAACATTTTAAGCACTTGTTTTTTATGTATGCTTACAATTAACTAAACCAGTGTTTTTTTTCTCACATAACGAAATTAAGATGTTAACAGGCAATAAAACAGAAACAAATACCTGTAAGTTACGTATACAATGCAATGCACACAATTTCATGTATCCTACATTCTATACTTATTTGTTTTTTCTGTATCTGACTGCTATAAAACAAATATTAATGATGAAGCTTTCAAAAATTAATGCTATGTAGTTAAACAAATACATAAAAGATAACATTTTATATATAAATGCCTGAATGAATTTGTACTTTTATGATATATTAATATTAATTTACAGTGTGCTGAACGAGAATATTGAGAATTCGAATGGTTTTAAATGTACTGAAGCATTGTTACGCGTATGTAAGTGAATTTGCATGTTAAAATTGTATAGATGTTAAAAATATGTTGTCCCTGATTTGTATGACCCGGAATAATTGGAAGTGAAATTACGAACTGGTTTTTATGTAGCGAACAGTTTGCGATTTATTTATTATTACTGCACCAATAATTTGATTTGGTTATTTTAAAAATTGGAGTAGGATTACCAATATTTGTACTTAACAGAACATAACACGGTTTATATACAGGTTGCAATTTTGCAGTTTTTAACATGCACACAATGACTGTGTAGAATAATATTATAGCTCGTAGTAAATGAAACGTTTTGTATTTTTACAACTTGTAATAATTTACAAGCATTTGTGGTCTACTCATGACGATGATGGCTCTAATGTTAACATTGAGACTACCAAATGCTAATTGACGACTATCTTATTATCTTAGTACAGCATTACTTGACTTAAGTCTGACTTGATTTACATCAATCAGCCAATTAGTATTATTCTAGTTGTACATTATTCACACGATTCCACTGCACTATTTAATGTCTCTAGTCTCTATCAGATTAACCTACTACAATATTATTAGTAGTATACCTAGAGTATTCTGTAATTAGATAGCCCCAGTTAATAGCAGATTTTTCTCGGAAATAATAATAAAACGGAGGAAACAACTGGCATGTAGTATACTGTAGTACATAACTTGGAAATAATTAGAACCCGTCATTTGCGGAGTATTTATTACATATTATTTCAATTAATGTCATTAAGCGATTTCATTCACGTGAATTTCTCTCTCACACTTCCTCTCACACAAACGCACTCACATTACACACGCACTATCACACACCCCAGTCCTTTTGGCAGATTATAGGTAATTATTAGTCTATACACAGATAGTCACATTTAGTAATTAAGAGACGATTTGGTTTTCCAATCAATAATCGTAAGTAATTGCTCGTTGAGATTATTATCTTATAGGTATACTCAGTATTTCCAACATTTACTTAACATTTTATATAATATCCTTAAGGTATAGGTTTTATAATTTAGTATGCATTGTAATTTCTCAGTTTGACAGAGTAAGTATATTAAGGAGGTATATCATAGATTTTAGTTAAGTATTTATAATTGTATACGTTAGATTTATACTGTATAGTATTACGTTGTAGGCGAGAAATGATACAAAAATGATACTATATTTATGATACCTTACTAACATATATACCTTACCTACACTTGCATAATCAGATAATCACAGACATTGCCATTGCCAATCACGGAATTAGCATACTAATAACTTGGCTTATGCCCATTAGTTTAAGTACATATCTGTATACATTAATCATTAAATTATGCTATCGGTTTGTGCTGCTACAATAATATCCGCGGTTATTCTTTACGTAAACTGTACACTACCGGTAATATTAACTATAAATAAATTCAAGTATGTAGGTTTACATATAGGAACGTATATAGGTATTCAATTCATACTTTCGAACCTGTGTTACGCAAGAGTGTACTAATTTTAATGAATCATTTAATCCTGAAAATAATACTCTGCCCTGCCATTAAAGTTTCACAGATAGATGGACAAATAATATCTACTTAAGCAGCAATTTTAGGAATTAAACACAACATCATAAAGGTGGCGAAGGTTTCGAACAAATTGCTTCCAAGTAACTAGGAGGAGCTAAAACATAGTTATAAAAGTCAATAATTAGAAAACCCGGAGAAAAAATATTTTGTAAAAAGTCTGTTGTATTGGACAATACTCACGAGAGTCCACTGTTGAATTTGGGTAAGGTGGAGGAGGTGCGGTTGGCGATGGCATGTAAACTTCTGCCTCATCTTCATCGTCCAGTTCTAACCCGCTAGTGTAGGTGATTGTAGGAGACTGTGATAAAGAACCGTCATTTAAGGGAACAGTTCCTACCACAATCGGTATACTTCCTTCCACCTTAGCGTCTTCGATGCATCCGATAATCTCCGTCGCTTTCACTTTAATCTTTTTCAACACAAGTATCCAGATTTTTAATTTTATTCGTTTATTATAATACTAGATCTAAGGATTTTACTAAGGAATAGAATTACTAATTACCTTTAACACATATTGTATGAGAATGTAATGTAGACAGCCGTAGGATTGTGTGTTTGTTGGAGGAATCGACGGTACTGGAACAGGAAAGTTATCCACGATCCAGACTTTACTTTCACCAGCTTTCACAGCCGGTCCTTTCATTCGACATACAACTTTTGAATCAACTTCTGAAGAACGCTGGGTGCACACATTGGCTTCCTATAAATGTATTTTAAGGACAAATTCGGTGTCATCTCTTTTCATGCTAATTCTATAACAGTTATAGGTAATTTAGAGGTATAATGGATTAGTCTATACCTGAACAAGAGAAACGGTAGCTCTGGTCAAGTCAGTGCCACTTTTGTTGCTGATCTCAGCGGAGAATTGTAAATAACCACCAGGGATGCAAGCTTTGACCGGAACTTGAAAGATAACCCTAATTGGACCACTTTTACAGCAAAAACAGCAAATATACTTTTCCATGACGAGTTTTGCACTTTTAGATGCGTCTGGATCTGTGTTGAGGTCATATATTGCAGTCACATTAAAAGGCATTGTGACCCTTCGATCCAAAATCCCAACTCGGCACAGCGTCACATCCGCATAGTATTCTACTTTTCCAAACCGACCTGCAAATGTCGATGGAAGACTCGGAGGAAGAAGGAACTCAAACGGATAGTCATTCCGACCAGGTCCAATTTTTGAGCGTCTCTCACCTAAAGTCCAACATTTACATTACATAGGTACTTTCATTGGTATATTCCTAATTTACCACAGAGGTCTGCATACAGATCATAGTCATAATATTATTTTGCAGGTTATATAGGTCATTGTAAGAATGCAAACGTTACAATTAGGTATGCTTAAAATAAATAATAAGTAATTTGTTAATTACTATGTGCAGTCAGTTGAACCGTGTGCGTAAAAAATAACTCCACAGATGCTGTGGCCCATATCCAAGCCTTCCCGACAAAAGTCACTCCCAAACCTATGGACAAAATTTCGTGATTTAAAATTGCTCGTTTTAAACGAAGTGAGCACTGAGACGAAAAATAAGTTGAAGCTTACTTTTCTTGAACTCTTGTGGCTTGAATGTTTTGTTCCACACAACCACCTTACCACTAATGATTCCTCCTGGTTCAAACCTTAGCAGTGGATTGTCTAGCTCAATTTTCAGGTCCATTTTCGATCCCATTTTCAAATTATATGATAATCACGGTGCAATTGGATTCTCAAGACATTCAAAGTGTACTGCTAATAATGATGAAGATGACAAAGAAGTTAAAGGAGCGAGACAAATAAACATTCACCACGGATTGATGGAATTCAAGGTGGAGTACATTTGGGTGTTATTGTAAGCACCTAACTAGGTATCCCACTGCAAGATTCATAATATAATGTTGTCTACTGCTATACATGTACATGGCAGGAGTCAATCCCAAAAAGGCGAAAATTCCCGGCTTGGCTTTACATTGGAGGAACTCAGTTGTACTGGAATATTGATCCGATCCGATTCCGATCCTGAGGCAGACCTAGTTTCTCTTCATCTCCCCAACTGCAGCAACACCACAAAAGTCTCCTAAAATGGACAGAATTTCTCCTTGCTATTTCTACGTACATCCCAATGCAGTGACGTCCAAGCTCCGTTCAAATATCATTCAGCAACGAAGAACGGTCCAAAAATATGCGTCTTTAAGTCTCATTCTTTTGCAATTCTACTACACAAGCTATACTTCTACTTAAGTAAGTAAACATCTCTCATATGGTTCACCTTTTCAATACTCTCTCTCTCTCTCTCTCTGACAAAATACCATACTTCCTTTGATTTACAAGGATATGTCATCATACAATTCTTTTCTTCACCATATACCACACACTTTATACACACTCCTCGTCTTTTATACTTGTTTATATGAAACCATGAAACATAATAGAAGTATAATAAGCAAGCAAGCGATTTGTAATCTCTATTCCCTCATACATACAATATAACATCAACCATGCTAGTATCTCTGGCACTATCTAGCCACAAAAGACGGTCAAGATTAGAGATTACACTGCAGCTTCCTTTCCATATCGAATCAATATATATTACGCGTGTCTCTAATAATGAAATCTGAACACACCGGTGGTATGGTGGTAACTATTATAGTGTAAAATGCATGGTTTACATTAAATTAAGCTCTGTCATAACATTTTGTAGGCAACCTATTACGTAAATTAGTATCCATGTAAGTATACCATGTAAAAACTGGTCATATCCAAAGGATTATTGTTAACAGCTGAGTGCAGAAGGAAATTCTTTTAGTAATTATGAAGCACAGCCGTCTTGTTTGTTTGAGATTCACACGGGCTTCACCGTTACGAGAAGGAAGTTGCGTAATTATACATTTCTTGCTGCACAGACACACACTTATGCATTTATGCAAGCCGAACGTGTAACACAAACATATTCCTAGCCGATATAATACGTATAGAAATAATAGTAATGCATTGTAATGTAATAATGCTTTTAGACAAAATGCTAACGCCTATACTTACATAAACGTAAACTGTAAAGGTGTAATATTATGTATAGCTAATATAATATTCGTATCTTTGTAATAATAAAGTACACCTGTCATTTAGCATTATCTTTCCTTTATGAGCACGCTCTAGTTTAAAAGGATTTGTCTGATTCATTCCAACAGCACATTATAAATACAGCTAGAGAGATGTATGCATACAGTACAAACGCACATTTCCTTTAACTTATCTATTCCACTATTTCTCTAGATAGGGCAACATACTACTAGCAAAATAATTATGGTATATATTTTCTGAGAAATGAGCAATGCATTAATGTGTGTTAGTGTTAGTATACAGGGATAACTTGAACATGACCTAATTCTTTCCGCACTGCTTCCTGTCGTCATAAGACACAAGTTTGCTGTTAACAGTATTCTCCATTAATAATGTCTGTACGTAAGAGAGTCAACTTTGTATTTACTGCACACACGCCAATAGTTTCACATTAAACAGATAATGTGCTTATGTCTCAGCATGGAATATTGTGTAATCTGTTGTTTATGCTTGGGTCGGAGATAAACAGTTAAATGCATCCTGGATTAGGAACTGTTGACTGTAACGTAAATGCACAGCTCACTACGCATACTAACTGCGATAGATTAAACTTGCAAAGGAAGCCGTTAAGCCTGTTGCCCTACTAAGTTCATTTCATTAACAGTCTCACAGGCAGAAATGTCAAGATATTTACATTACAATAATAATTGTTAATGTATTGCTATCATTAAAATTGCAGCAACAATGAGTTAAGATAAGATTATTCTGAGAAATTATAATATGGTAGTGGTAGCAGTGTGTTAAATACAAATCTATATTTAATTGGTAAACTAAGTAACACTATGTGTGTTAAGCTATAGCTAAATCGTAAATCTAAATGCATACACTACAGGTCTTTTTTCAAAAATATATAGGAAAAAATTATTGGGTAAAGGTACATGGTACAATACAATTGAGGCAATGTATAGTATAGAAAACATTTTGGATTTGCAATGTAGGAAATAAACATTCTGAGAGATAAGATTCACTATTAATCTGTGTGTGAGGTTTTGATTAATGGAGCGAGACTTTTTTATTTACTTTATTGAACAAACACATCTTATATTTTACATGTTGTAAATAATAGAAATTATTTTTTCATGCAACCTCACGCAAGCAATTAAGAGTTTTTAGTTGAAGATTCACTCTAATAGAATACGCACACGAATACTGATAACACCTGAGTGAGCCATTGTGAATTCAACAGAGGTGAACAAAAATAATAAAAAGATTACTAGAGATGAAGATGAAAGAAAGATGTTTTTGCTTCGCAGCGTCTACAAGAGCTGTCTATAATGAAACGACAGGTTGCTGAAGGCCATCGGCATAAATTAAATGATGGTTTGCATTGATAGTAATTGCATTAATGCAGCTATACACACTACACACACAAGTGTGTACTCTAAAATATTATCATAATATGTAGGTAAAGGTAAGACAGTTGTATTGTGTACTGTTTGCTAAATTTCGGTAACAATGCGTGTATGCAAATTACACCTGCTCAATTTGCTTAAATTAAAACTCGGCAGTCCTTCGTCCGTCTTCTTCTTCGTCATTAGTACTACTGCTAAATAATTTCAGCTTAAGGTCAGGGTAATGGCTTTGCGATGAATTCGAAGTTACATTATTCGTTTCATGATGAATTTCGTCCGTTGCTTGCACTGGATAAGTGAATACTTCGTCGTAACGTGGCGGAGCTGTGAACAATAAGGAAACGATTATTAGTTTTTGTAACGCTCACATTTCGAATGACTGTACCTATAGATAGTAAAATAAGAGCAGAAAGCAAGATTTATTATTAGGATAAAAGATGGAAAGTGAGACTAATTGGTCTTAATGGTAAAAAAGGAACATTTACAGTTGGCATATCACACTTTACATGCATTCAGTTTAGAAGTCCGTACGAACTATGACTTTAACCGTATATGTATTAGCGTATAGTAATATTAATAACAATAATAATAACACAAGCTAAATATACCTAACTGTACACACTACAAGTTCCTTTAATAAGCCATTTTTATAACTTCTTGTAAACCTATACCTACCTTCATGCAAGTTACGGTCTGATTTACACTTTCTCTTTTAATATATTATCTAAATGAAAAATTATTTCTTACGAGAATCGGGTGCTATGTGATGCTGACTCCTTCCAAATTCTCCATACTGACAGTTTTCGTCCGTATCGTTATTATGATCATTTTCTTCACTTTCAAATTCTAGGTAATACTCATAACGTCGGGTAGGTCTCAATCCTCTTCCTGGCAACTGGACATTACTAGGACTGAATTGGGATTGCGAAGAATCAAAACTCGATAAATAATTTCTATTCGACAGATGACGATGGACTTGGCAACTTGATGAAACCATTCGGGCTCGGTTCAGTAAAGATATTGTTCCTATGATTAAAGGAATTCTTCCAGTAATACATTCATCGCTTGAAGATTTCAAACTCAGTTGCACCTATAAATATAAAAATTCAATACATGTACTCATAATGCATTATCTTCTTTAATATTTATTAAGCTGTCAGTCTGTTCTTATTTATTCATTCATAAACATGGAATTTTTCATAGAATCTAATCTAACAAGATTTTTCTATGCAATATTTCGATTAAAAAGGTAGATTAGGCATTCGTTATACCTGGAGACAGTACTGCACTGGAATTGGCGAAGGATAATTTAGCAAATTTCCTAAATGAGTTGGGGGCACCCCATAGGGAACTTTGAGTCTGGATGTCCATACTTGTATTTGTCCCGCAGGAACGGCTGGTCCCTTCGTTTCTTCAACTAAATTGCGTGAAATAGTGCTGTGAACTTCAGATTGTATCTCCTACGTATTTTTGCATAACAATAATCAAGATTTTAGTATGTGAATTGCTATTAAAGCTGAAACTGGTCTTTAATCTTTAAAGCTCGCTCATAAAGATTAGGTTATTATTTAATGTACTGTTTGTATCTTCGTATCATAAGTACATATACATTGTACATGTGCACTTTTCTTAAGAGATACAAAGGTATTCAATTTACCTGAAGTAATGAAATCCTAATTTTCTTTAAATCCAACTTGCTGTAGTTTTTAATTTCAACGTAAAAAGGAATGGAGTGACCTCGGACGAATCCGCTCTTCGGGATTTTAAATTGAATGCCATAAGGTCCCGTTTTAGACCAAAAGTGTTTTACATATTTATGATGGCGTATTTCCGCTGGAGCAGGAGCTAATGGATCGAGATTTAAATCGAAAACGGCTTCTACAGGCAATCTCATAGTGACTGTTTTATCTTCTCTCCAACTAGACCGAGTCAATTTTGCAACAACTGTATATTGTACATTTCCGAAATCACATTCGAAACTTGAAGGCAGTCCAACAGGCAAATCGAATTTAAAAGGGTAAAAGTTTTCCCCAGCAGGAATTTTTGTGTTTGTTCCATCTGTATGTGCACATACATGCAGAACAATCATTTTCATATTCTAGATAGTCAATTGTAAAATGCTATGTAAGTAGTAGCTAAATCTACTTTACTACTATACTATCTCGACATTTTTAGAAAAAACATAATTACTTCTACAAACATGCAGATAGTGATAGTAGCAACTTGTTTCATATATGTATTTAGATTATCGTCTAGTTGTTTGGCCTTGGTGAATACTCACAGGCTAAGACGCTTTTTTCCGGGATTTTTTCATGAAAATACATTAACGTGACTTACCATGACCGAACAAGTCAATTTTTTCATTAAAGTAAATATCTTCTTTAAAACTGGCAATTCCATCGTTGAAGCCTATCATCGTTCTGGATCTGCCCTTGTAGGTCAGTGTCAATCCTTGCATATAAAATAAATTCAAAGGATTATTTATCACGAGAATTAATTGTGTTCGCTAATTCTTATTCACATTGCTTGTGTTTTCTTATTAAAAATTCCTCATGAGATTCTTATCTGTGACAAATATAATGAATTATTGTATGTCTAATCAAGGGAATCGCAAGCCGCTGTAGCGCAAGAGTCATGTAATTATTTCAAGTTCAAATGAAAACCTAAAAACTCTTCAAGAATAGCACATTATATGCAAGACACAAAATACTTCGCATAGAACTTTATTGCTGTCCATGAGAAAATAATAGTCTGCTATAAAATATTTGTACCTTTCACTTTTTCCGAGTTCTTCCTCTTGATCACGAGAACATTTCCTGTGACGAGCGTCCCGGGCGTGTAGCACGCCTTGTCAAACACAATTTGCATGGGCATTCTCACTTGCACAGATTTCGTCACTTGCAATTCACATCCCAATTAGATTACAATTATAAAAAGCTAATCCACGCAAAAACACAAATATACTAACACAATCCACTCTTTTTAACCATATCACATTTTATTATTGCTTTTTTGGCTTGGAAAACAATAGAACACTCGATTAATTGTTTAACACTATCCCAACTGGCACTGTTACAAAAATTACACTTTTCCTGAAAAGGAATAAAATACAAAATTGCTTAATCAGATGTATACATGTATTCACTGTGCACTACAAATAAATTAGAAGCTCACTCTTTCTTCATGATTTTTAATAGAACTCTGTCAACTACATGTTTCACACAAAACAAATAAATTGAAAACACACTTGCGAAGCTGCAGCTAACAATATAATAAGTGCAGAAATTCTTATTATTAATTATAATTTATCTTTTTCTGCAAAATAAACTTATTATAAGGAATTCTTGAACATGTAAATTCCAATGTAACGCTACAGTGCACTAAAGGTAATGCTCACACTCACAATAAACACACACACTCGTAAAAGAAATCCACGAGTGCAGTTAACTATCATATTGTTAACTCTTGAGAGACTTCCCACAGACTGTGACCAGTTCTATGAGACTCATTTCATTAGATTTCTTTGCTACTTTTATTGTATTTAGCTAACCTTACACTCCTCTTGTGTGTGTTTAGTTTCTGCTTTGTGTAGGTATACGGCTAGGTTACAACAATTACAACTCTCAGTTCAAATATAAACCTATTGGATTGCTTTAGCAATCAGTTTAACGCTACGTTAAATTAAATGACTAACTCCAATGTGAGATACGCCAAGAAATGTCATAATAGCTTTTCCATTGTACCTTTATGCATACATTGCACATTACCAGTATTTTATAAATCTACATGCATGTATTAACCACACTAATCTCTCTGTATACATAAATATAAAATATCATACAGTCACAACTAACTCAAACTCATAGCAATAGCAATAATAATAATAATAAGGACTCTCATTCTCATTCCCATAAGGTAAAACCAGTAAAACACAACGAGGTACTAGCAGACTCTATAACACTTATTCTTAAATTACATGCTACCTATATCTATTACACTCTACTGGCATGTATGCATGCTAAGAATAATTATAGTAACTACAGATAGAAATATTATACTCATTATCTATGCCCCTCTCTTAGGTACACACAACACATATACATGCAGGTAGTCGTAATACTAATAGTCTGGCACAAATAGCTACACATTAACAGTAAGACTGACTAACTCTGTATTACGTGCAGAACATAATATAAATAATAAGTCTCCACGCACAAAATATTATCCTTCTGTTCGATACCGCTCTATGCCATGCCATGCCACACAAAATCAAAGCTATGACTATATAGGAATTCTCATTCGAAATGAATTTTACTGTCTGTCTGTTTGTGACTTGTGAGTACTCACTAACTCGCACTTCTGTACGTCTACAACCCAGAAAACAACATTACATAGCACTTAATGTGTTTTACCTTCCTCTGTATAAATATGTTTGTAATATATGAACCCATTTTTGCAAAGACACTCTAACTGTCTATAGGTATGCGTGTACTTGTGAATTCTAAACAATAAGCAGTAGGTAGTGTTAGTGTAGAAATGAGTGTTGACTTGTCATCTCAAATAAACATAAGCATTTATTAAGTAGCTCCAATCCCATAAAAACTCAAAGGAAGGTTATGCCGTGCACATTGGTAAGTTGTATACTAATGTGATAACCTCCCATAGCATATATAAACGTTTCTTCCAGTAGTCTTCAATGTTAAATCGACATAAATACTAATAAACTTAACCATTATGCAATAAGAAGAGGAAAATGATATGTTATTGTAGTATTAAATATATATTCGCCATTTACCTGCCTAGGTATGTGGAATAAGTATTTAGGTACGTGAGGTGAGGATGTAGTTGTAATAAGGAATGACGAGTTATACAACTTGTTTGATTCGCATTCGTTAGTTTGCATTGTTTAATGTGAATGAATGTAACGTAAGTCGTAATGTGGATAGGTGTGGAATGGATGTTTGTGGCTTGGTGGGGTATAGAAGGATATAATTAATATGTAAAGGCATTCTTGCAAATATGAAAAGTCCTTATGAATTTGCAAAACTGGTAGATAGGTACTGTGAACATAACTAATTATTGCAAATAATATTATGCCTTTCATTCAAGGTAGCTGCAGAAATTAGTAGAGGATATAATTTTAATTTTAAAACAGCATAATAACCATCAGGTAGAGTAGCCAATGCATGCTACCAATGATGATTGAATTTCTGTAATAGTTGATTAAGACTATCTCACAGAAAAAACAATGAAATATTATATTGGACATGGGATGGGATGGAAGCGTTGCTAGATTATTTGATTACGAATCCAAAGAGGATTGATACAATGTCTGCTGCATAGGATGACTAGAATCACTAACTAAGCAGATTAGCGCGATGTAATAACATTGCACATTGTACTAAATACAATACCATTGTTTCTATGCAAATCAGCAGAGGATATTGGCATATCTGCACATAAAAGCAAAAATCATATTGTTTTCATCATCATTCGAATTTCTTCAATATTTTCTAATTGCAGTAAATGTGAGCGATAATGTTTGTTATCTAATCAAGATTCTCTTAAAATTCCATGCATAGGTAGCTTGGACCTTCGTAATAATATTTCTGATGTTATAAATACTCATTCCTTTTACTGTACATATGTACCTCACTTGCGGAACAGTTTAAGCTTATGTATATTTAGTACTTAAGTAATGTCTCTCACTCAGCCTCAATTAGTAATCCTACTATTTGCCTCAATGGACAGGAAGAGAAGAAAATGATAGTTTTTACTACACAGTCAAATGATTATATAGGCTAATTCAGAAATAGTTTTAGTCATTCATTGCCTGATTCATCGTACAAATACTAAATACTAAAATTTAATGTGTTTCATACATGTTAAATACTTAGCATTGCTTTCTTATTTTTTAAATGAATGATAAGACGTACGTACGTGTGTCTTACGTATGTACTCTACTGATGAATAAATATATTATTTGTGCAGTACATAAATCAAATTACTTTACGTTTAATGAAACTAGGGCAGTTTTTTTAAATTTGAATTTGTTCTTGTTTTGTTTGCCTATTTTGTTCATTGTTGTTAGTGTAAGTGTTAGTAAATGCCATTGCACTGTCAATAATAACAATACGCTGCATATAATTACTACTAATAGAATGATGATGAATTTTATAATTATGTGTTTGTTTATACAAGCGACTGAAACAAATGACTAAGCTACTTATCTGTATAGCTGTTTTACTATTACATGTGTTGTGTTTGGTAATTGGCATTTTAAGCATCTCGTTAATAAAGCAAATTGCCTAATAAGATTCTGTCGAAGTTCAAACGCTTGAGCGAGTTTTCAGTTTGTATGATTCATTCATGGGAATAAATAGAATCTCGGAACAAAGAATTCTATTTCTCAACACAGAATACCTATTCACTGAATTAAAGTGATTGTCTTTAGTTTCGGTAACAGGCTTTTCTAAATCACTTTCTCACAGTTCCAATTCGAGTGTGAGTTGCATGCAAGGGCAATCTGTAGACAGAACGATTTATAGAGTGACGCATTATTCAACACATTCATGTTGCACATTAAGAACATTAAAAATGCAGACAATAGAAAATTATTTGTCTTATTAAGATCGAAATTAGCACGAGCATGAGTTTATTTAGGACTTATAGAGTATTCTTTTCCAGGGATTTTCACATGCAAGCATGCAACTCAATGCTCTATGTATTTTGTAGCTCTATTTGGAATTTGGATTCATTGAATAATAATAATAAGTTGCTTTCGTACACTTTGTACATTAAATTTTTATATTTCAGAGATAAATTATGCTTTCATGTGCAAGGTAATGGGATTAAAATTTTCTCACTCATTTTTTTAGATCTAGAAAATTTAAAATAGTCGAGTTAAGATTAAAAATAGTTGTTGTCCCATGTATAACTGATTGAACACTTTAGGATTGGATTTCTGAGCTTTGGTGTGTTTAGATAATGTTATTGTCAGCGAAATTCTTTACAGGAAGGAGAAGATAAATATTTACATAGATAATAATTTTGCATTCCTCCTAAGCAAACCATCTGGATATTAACGGCATAGCGTATATAGTACATACAATGACAGTTATAAGTTTGAGATGATTCATTGTGATATATGATTGCCCTAATATTAATCCTCCACTTATACACATGTCTTTGTAAAATCATTTGTCAATTGACTCTAATGTAGTAACTGTATTATTTTTAGTATGATTTTATAAATTAGTTGGGGAAACAGATTGAGGTAAACTATGCGTGATCAAATGATATACGAAACTAAATAATAAATTGCAGCTTTAATGCATTCATTGTTACACAGATACATTTGTTATTATTGCATGAAAATTTTCATGGGTGACATGAAATGAAACTATAAGTTAATTTGAGCAGAGGAGATACGTTATTCTATCATCTGTGTAATATATTTTTAGTGGAACAATCTTAATAAATCACCACTTGACTTACAATCAGTCATCCTAAGTTAATCGTCTTATAGATTGATTGTAGAATGTATTATATCTGTGGTAAAGGTAGCAAGGGCGTATCTAAATACGTGTGAGCTACTGGGCTTGAGCCCCCCACCACGATATCGGAAAACGAAAAGGTTTTAATACTTGACTAAAATTTCATTTTTATCTCTGCGTCCCCCGAAACCTCTTGGACCCCATTTCAGAATCTTTTAGTTACACTTTTGAAAGGTAGTTTGTATAAAAATGTGGCATTTGTTATAGGTATGCAATTAATTTATGTACGTAAGAAAGAATATTAAAATTGTTTTAATCATGTCATAATAATTATGTCTTTGTAAGTTTTGTGGTTTATTTGGTACAAATGATAAGGTGGACAATGTATATAAAATAAAACGCTCTCATTAACGCTGTTATTAAAGAACAATTATTAATACAAAACAATTAAATGAAATAATCAGTCAGGAGCCAAAAAAGATTTTATAGTCTCGGTTAGTTAGATCAGGTTATACATTTTACTTTCTTTAAACATGGCAAAAATCTTGCAATTGTACATAACATCAACGAGTGATTTTTATTTTTATAGCTTAACATTTTGCTACAGAATTGAAAAGCCATGTATTAATAATTCAATGCAATAATGGTGTGGCATTTATTGTTAACTGTCCAAATGATATCATCAAGGGTAATAGACAGCGATACAACCAAAGATATCATACTACCTTGTATTTTTGCACGTACGACCATTACACACATTCAATACGTAATTAATGAGTTACATCGGCAGACTTCCTATACAAAATGGCACGATTACCCCAGAAGTGATTTAAAAATGATATGCACTTGTATAAACTTCTATAATAATAGTATTACATTGTACTTTTGTTAAGATATGATAGATTTTATAAAGCTTTTACATTCAGAATTTAGCTTAACATTAATAAATCTCAAATGAAAAATTCCGTCACAAAGCAAATACAATAAGATTTTCTGCGACATAAAAATTATCAGAGGGAATTATTGTGGCATATTTGACTAATAATTTTATTTTCTCATGAATGGTAAAACATGAAAATGACATTGGGTTATTAAATGAATTTTTCATGCAATGGTTTCACTTACAATTTTTTGAGTTATTTCTGTAATTCTGCACTAAAGATTTTGATGACAGGTTACAAATGGTTCATTTTGGGACGGGTAATGTGGGGCATTATGAGAGAGATGTTTTTGCTGCCTTGTCTTCTTGTTTCTGTGTTGCATAGGATTTTTTCACAACTCTTTGGCGCTGCAGTACAATTACAATTCCTCTATGTCGCTGTTTATGTCATGAAGGCTAATAATTGTATTGTAAGTAAAGGCATTTTGTATCACAAATTAGCCTTTTCTAAATCAACCAAGAAAGGCAAGGAGACGAAGACCGGAAGACCTGTTAGTTCTTTACAATCAAAAGTTCAGCTAAGGATTTGGTAAGCATATTTCACAAACAAGTGTTTAGTTTAGAGAACTTTAGCGGATAATGGACATAAATATTGAATATAGGTAAAGGATTATTTCTCCAAGAAGAAGCAAATAAATTTAATACCAATAAGTACATCAGTAATAAGTATCAGCAGCCATAAGAATAGCCATACGGACAAAAGATAATCTTCTGTGGGAAAAAAGTTTTGTTACTTCTTGCTATTGTTATGTTTATGGACGTTTTGGACATATAAGACATAAGTTTTGTAAATGACGCAATTATATTAAACTATTTCAGTTTTCAGTATATACGATCAGTAACAGAACACTGCGTAAGTGTTATTTATAATTTCTAGCGAGTGAATCAATAGTTATGTGAACAAGTACCTAGAGTACCTACCTACTTGTAAATTGCTATAAGAATTATGTATAAAGTTGTATATAAAGGGTACTAATTTCCTAAGCTAATTTCCGCAAGTATTGACATTTTAGCAGAGAGATGCAAACAATGCAAAGTAATGTATTTTGCCGAGTACTTAACTTAAGTAGGCAAAATACATTGAATCTGAATTACTTTGCATATGAGTTAAGTCGTTGAGTGTGATGTATGTCACACAAGTCGCAGTCACATCGTACACAATTCTCATTTAAGATTTTTGAATTTTCTGATTTCAGATCGGTGGATATTACAAGAGTACAAGAGTGACTTAGTTACTTGATCGTCCGTGAGAAAATACATTGCAAGAAGTTGAAATAGAAGAACCACCTAATTATTTATAACTCTTTCTCTCCGTGTGTATTCTCACTCTACGCAAGCAAATCTTTTGGCAACGACTCATACAGTTTGAGCAAGGATACTACTTAATAGTGTATGCAACCTAGAAAAATTGAAATGAACGGGCCAACAAACCACCAGCCACAGGAAAACAGCACAAAGGGAATGTATAAACTAAAGAGAGCATTTGAAATCCCCGAAGATATTCCTTTAGTGAAGTGCATGTACAAAGTAAATCCACTTCCGGTCGAAATCGGTGCGCACAAAGACTCAACAGCTGGATCTATACCTAATGGACAAGCATCTGGAGAGAGGTAAGAATAAAACTGCAGACCAATACTGTTATGTTATTACAGCATTATAAATTACAATACGATTGCATTACAATTCTTTTACAAATGCTGCTGTTTTACTTTTGCTTAGAGTTCCGACTGTGAATCAGAAAGGAACAAAACAAAGTTCTAATAAATCTGCACCTGACTCTAGCATGAATAAAAAGAAAGGACCGGAATCGCCTATGGCGAATGAGGCACATCCAGTGGCATCAGATACGGCAATTAAGTCTTTAGAAGCAAGGCAACTGGAAATAATCGAAAAACTTGAAAGACTTAGAGACATGATCACAGCTATCCATGCTAAAACTGTGATTCCGTTTGGAACTAGTCTGTGTGCTTATCCACCTTTCTCTGTAAGCTATAAAATACTTTTCACTTATACCTTTAATCAAAATTACCTTGTCATGGTCATGTTATGTAGGTACTTATAAATAAATTGTTCATTTCAGGATGTAGTTATCAATGCTGACCCACGGTCTCCTCCATACTCAATACTTTTCATGCGGAATCTTTTAGCAAAATTATGCGGTTACGACGTTTCCTTCGTCACTCACACACACTCATCCGTTAGACAAAAATTACCACTCAACTTGAAAGTTTTCAATTCAACATCTGCAGACAAATCGCCCCTCAACATTACTCTGATATGGAAAACAAGTAAGAATGTTTAGCAAATCGTACACTGCTTAGCAGTAGCAATATTAATCAATGCATCAGAATAGGTTTATAGAATACTACACACAAAAGTTGTACACAGGAATTTATTTTGATATTCTATTATATATTTTGCAGTGGACCATGATTGTGAACTGATTGTGTCACCAATTCACCAAATTCCTATTCGGGGGGAAGCGAATCTCTGCCGTTTCTTCTCAAGATTATTGCCAACGAACAGTGAACTTAATTACGACTCTCTTGATGTGGAATCTTTAGTGAGAGTTGAGTCTATAATTGACAATATTGTTAAGGGTAGTTTTACTCTCGCCTTCTTGGAACAGGCTTTGAAATCTGCACAACCATTTGTTATTGGAGATCTTTCGATCGCAGATTTACTTTGTTTTTCGGAAGTTGCTGTTCTTTTACAACATCCAAATGAATTGATTAAAAATTATCCTCGAATCAGTCAATGGATGAAATCTTGCCAGGCGTTAGGCAACTTTTCTCTATTTACGGTATAAATTCGACGTGATTGCAGGATACAATTTTAAAACGTACTTACAACTGTTGTGTCATACCCGTAAGTCGTAAGTACAGGCTACAAAACAATTTTTGGCCGCAGAACGTTTGTATTGTTAAAATAACTTGCAATGCAATATGTTTTAATGAAGAGATGTTAATAAATGTTTGAAACTGAAATCAAATAAGTATCTAAGTGTTTTTAAATAGCATTGTTTTGACAAGAATTATTATTGAGAACTTTTTCTTCATACTGCCTACTGTTGTAACGATCATTTTCTTATTCAGCTACAAAAATAGTCTGACCAGTCTGACATTCTACTTAATATTATATTACTATGTGCATTAACCATTACCATTATGGCATATACTTATTATACCTAGTCAAAAGTATCCAAATACGCTCAGCGAGCAATTAGTGATCATGGTCATACATTTGTATTGTACATACTGGCAGTTAATGTAATGTTTGAAGGCAATGTATAAAACATACCATAATTTTATTGTTTAGCAAGACTATATAGCGCTTTACAACCAAAACATATGCAAACGTTTTTTATACTGATTGAATTAACAGAGACGTTTCATTTATAGCAATAGTGAGATGCAATAAAAATAATTGTGTAAATTATCTTTTCCAAGGGGATGAATTGACTTAATATGAACTCACAATCGAAGAGAATTCAATATAATACACAAGCGAAAATTGTCGACTACCTACGTGTAACAGGTTAATATCAAGCTAGTCCATACACTTTATAAATAATCTGCTTATTATTTACATTTGCGCATATACCTATATTATTATAGCCATAGCTTATCGAATTTTATAAAAGTATTTCAAGTAGGTAGCTAATACAATATTTCAGTAAGGAAACAATAAAACAAGCGAGTGAAAAATATGTCTCAGTCAAGAAGTAGAGGCAGTACTGTTGAGGAACTTTTAGAGAAAATAATTCGTAGTATGGAGGTAATAACAGGACAGATTTCAATTGCCCTTCAAAGGCGACAAGAATGTTATGAAGCTCATTTGGCACAAATTAATGCAAGAGAAGAGGTAATTCGGCAAATGATGGGGTTGAATCGACCAACAAATGCAAATGTTGACAACAGGAACAACCGTACTTATACTCTCCCTCAGCAAGGAGTGTCAACTCCAAATGGCACATATGCGATTCCACGTTTTAATGACAGAACATACACAGCTTCTCAGGGTCAAGGTCAATCTGGTTATTTAGGAGCAGAGAGTATACCGTATGGAAGAACTAATCCAGTCTCAACTAGTTCTGCAGGATACCCTAACTCACAAATGTCGTCGGCAGCAAATCAACAAAGATCAAGGACTAATGGAGACTTTACAAATACCATGCAGGGATTTGGTTCGGGGATCGATCCTACGAATAGTAGTTCTCCAAGAATTTCATCTTCACCGAATTCTACATTTTCATCCGGATTTACTACTAATTTAGATACGAATTCATCCGCACGATTAGGGGGTCTAACAACCGATTTGCCTTCTTCTTTTAACAGCACCTTATATGAAACGGATACACAGTTCTCTATAGATGATATGACATATTCCAGAATGAACACAAGCTCTGAATCACCGAGAGACTTTTCTTCCACTGGTACAAATTGGGCGAGTACAAATACAAACCAATTTTCTCCTGCACCTGGATATGGGCAATCAACGAGTTATGGAAATTCCACCTCACCGAGAACAATGACCACCCCAGAAGGTTTGTCATTGATACGGAATAATACCCATGGCCCAGTGATTCCCTTAATATTTGAGGATTCTCGATCCTGCAATTCCAGTACCTTGAATACTCCGTTCAACTCAACATTCGGAAATCCACCGACAAATGCAAATGTTGACAACAGGAACAACCGTACAACTATTTTCCCTCAACAAGGAGTGCCAAATCCAAATGGCACACGTATGATTCCACCCTTTAATGACAGAACATACACTGTTTCTCAACGTCAAGGAAGAACAAATCCAGTCTCAAATAGTTCTGCAGGATACCCTAACTCACAAATGTCGTCGGCAGCAAATCAACAAAGATCAAGGGCTAATGGAGACTTTACAAATACCATGCAGGGATTTGGTTCGGGGATCGATCCAACGAATAATAGTTCTCTAAGAATTTCATCATCGCCGAATTCTACATTTTCATCCGGATTTACCACTAATTTAGATAATTCATCCGCAAGATCTGGGGGTTTTACAACCGGCATTCTTTCTTCTTCCAACAGTACCTTATGTGAAATTAATACAGAGTTTACTATAGAGGATATGAGTGACATGACAGATTCCAGAATGAACACATCCTCTAGATCTCCGAGGGACTTTTCTTCAACCGGAACAAATGGGATCAGTACAAATACCAACGCTGATACCAGTAATAGTTCAGGTTGCACTAATTGCGGCTCAACTTGCCACCTGCATTGTCCGGAATGCGGATCTTTGTTTAGAATTAGAGCACACCAATCTCATGGAATTAATTGTACAAGAAGTTCTCCCTTCAATTCTAGTAATATCACTTGTACTTCTTACACTTCCGGTGAAAGTTCTCAAAACCCGCGGAGTTCAGTACTAAATAATCCGTCCGTTTCCTCTAATTATGCTACTAGTAGTGATAATCATGAAGGAAGTTCCTTTACAACAAACGGAAGAGAACACACTTTTCGACCTGTGGTTAATTACAGCACATGTGAGCCTCATATTCCAGAATTAATTAAGAGACCAGATTTACTGAAAAACATCAATATTAACTCCGAAGCTGTGGTGGAATCAAGACAACATTTTCAAAACATTAAATTGGGTACGCCATTTTGATCTAATTGCATAAGTATATAATTTAAACATTTACCTATACAATATTTGTAATAAGCCAACAGCGGTTCTACATTGTAAGCTGAAAGGTACAAAATCCAGTAGTATCTAGTATTAGATTGTCATTCATTTTCTTCTTTCATTGTTTATTATTTTGCAAAATTAGAATCAAAAAATGTCACCCCCCGAAAAAGGACTACGCGCAGCAAGACTCGGTCGTCGAAAAATCTTAACATTGGTAAGAAATTATGTTACAAAATATTATGTGTTTCATTTTAGGTGAAGGTGAAGTATTTAATGCATATGCCTATAGGTTCTAAATAGGTACTCTATAGTAAAGAAAGATACTCTACCTATTGCCTATTTATATTATACTAAAATCCATGCGATGCATACAAGTAGTGTCTGCACAAGTTATCGTATTATTTTGTTTAGCATGGCCATGAAACAATAGATAGTATAGACTTCTGTTTGGGCTATTTTTTTATAGGGAAACATGCAAAACCAAACGTCTCTCAAATGGGGATTACTAAACTGAAACCTACACAGAGTCAAGAACTCTTGCAATCAAAGTCAACTGATGACTTAAGCAAACCAATTAAAAAGGGTTCCCAACTACATGAACCAGAAATGTTTTCGCTTGGCAAAGTTCATCGAAATTCTCCCATGGTATGGAAAGAGTTTTTCTTTTGTCAACTTAGAAAACATGATAAATTTTTCTGGATTGTATGATACTGTGCACTGACTATTTTACTTATAATACTGGCTTTAATTCCAGGGAATTATTCCTTTGAAAGGGGTGCCCATAAAAAGTGAATCGAAAGCTTCCTTTCATTCTGAAGCTTTTTCTTATTCATCAGACCATGAGTTTCTATCAAATGCAGAACCGCGTATCAAGAGTCCCTTTTTAAACCTTGTTAGTAGCCAGCGGGACATTATTTCTTTAACAGAATCATCAGAATCGGATAACTTATTAATTCGAAGCAATGAAAATCTTGACTGCCTAGCTGCTGCAGGAAGTGAAAACAAGTTTACAATTCAGCGTGAATGTTTCTCACCAACCTGTATAGGTGAACTGGATGAGTTGGACGAAGACAACAACAATTCATACTGGACATGGAATATGCTTGATCTCCTTCGTCGCATACAATATTATTAGCTAACCTTATTTGCATACTTACGTGCAATTTTTTCAAATCCTAACATCTATCTATCCAATAACGATATTATTATTATAAGCATTGTATTTACTTAGGTAAACAAACTTTTTATTGTAAAATGCTTATATACAAATACTTACAATACAATAGCAAAACATCGCATGCTCACAGCTCATTACGTACAAATCTTTAAACGTTTTTATTATTCATTATAGACATGTGTCACAATCAACATAATAATTATTATATTACTCGATCATTACGTGATCCTGCACCTTGTTTGTATTGTTAAGAGAATTTCATTTGTGGACTCTGTATTAGCTTTTTGGTACAGCATTCTCGTACAGGTATCCGTTTATGGTTAGTAGTTAACAAGTTAGCATTTTTAACATGAATACGAATGACTTGTTTTGAGTAGGAAAGGAATGAAGTAGCAACAAATATCTCGTCTTGAAAACAACTCAAGCAAGAAAGGTTTAGAATTTCTCAGTCAGAATGTATTTCCAATGGAAAGTATTGGAATGGTTAATTCAAAAAATACTTTTTTAAAGATGTGTATTTTATAGACAACCTTTTGCAAATGCTAGTCCATGTGTGAAAATATTGTTTTGAGGGTTGAAGATGTTTCAGCTGGTTTACGAAATGCATCAATCAGTAAAGGAAATCGAAGGAATTGAAATGCAATTAAGCCAGTAAAGAAGGTAATTGCATAGGTACATATCACATGAATCACGTCCTGCTATTTACAGATACTAAAGCATCTAAAGCACTTAAGGGTGTCGGCAAATTTGAGTGCTTAAAGATCAAATACTTGTTACGTGATGGGATTATCAAATATCATGGCATGGTTTCGAATAAAACGTGGTACAGTGTTAGACACAATTTTGCTATTTCGGAGTTGCATGAAACGAAGACGAAAGATGAAATGTAATAATAAGGGAAACTTGGTGTAGATTAACTAGCTTTGTGTTGTTTGGAGAAACAGATTGTTCTTCGATTATGCCAAGCAAGCTCTAAATAGCACTTACACTTTGCAGCAGTGCATAAACAACTGGAAAGCTTCATTGATTAAAATCTTGGGTTTATTTGGCTCGTAATAAGATTTCTAATCTGTAATCCAGAATTACACACCACCTTCATTCATAACATGTAGTGTCTAACAAACGTATGTGTAATAATATATTGTGTTTAGGTATTGCGTCTTATTCTTAAATGAATTGAACGTAGAAGAGAAGATGTATGTGTACTACTGCGTGTACATGCATTGGTGAATTTGACTTATCTCATTGAGAAGAAATGGTAACTGCACATCACACCCACATTTAATTACAGTTAAGTGTAACATGCTTATCATGAAACAGCAAATGCACATTTTTGTAGTTCATACGCAGAGGAAGACTACCTGTGTATGTGCTATTATCCCGAAAAGGCACGTATATAATAATACCACTGGCAGAAAAGAATTCGTGCTCAAGACACAAAGTTAAGAGATTAGCTTTAGAATGAAATTCAGCAAATGAATTATACGAGTTCGCCCCTTCGTTCATATAACCACACTATTGGCATTATCTATAATGGATCAATTTTGATTGGCAGCCCGAAGGAAGATGTTATTACACATTTTTTTAATTAAGACAAGGCCATGGCTATAAAATATATAGTCAAGTTTTGCTGTCTGTCTCTAGTACATTGTGGATGCCGGGAAAATGCAGGTAGTATCTATATAACATATATATTATGACTTTTAGGGTCCGTATTCCATACCCCATACCTATACGTACATTAAATGGGCAGTTAGGAAGAATGCTGAAGATATCCCTTGTTGTAGAATAGTAAAAGTAACGTAGGCCGAGAGCAATGACAGCAATTGGGCGGACTGGTCTTGTTTAAAACATCGGATCTTACAACTATTTAATAGATCCTCAATAAAGCTGCAGCGAAACCACAGAGAGAAGCATTATTCTATCACACAACTCACACTGATGAAGATGAAAGTGTTGGGGAGAAGTCTGCACATCTCTATACTATCTGTATATCTGCACATTTGTCTTACAAACTGAATCCCTACCTACTACTTCACTTATCACGGTACATGTAAAATATATACAGGTATATTGCTAAGTAAGGTATTTAAGAAGCATGGAAGGCAAAGCATAAAGCAAAGCAGAGAGTAATATTCATATAATATTCGAATGAAAGTAGCTGAAGCAGAAAACAAAACCAGTTTCTTCTTTGGTTTGCCCTGCACTGGTCTTTAGTTGTTTGTAAGTAGTAGTCGTATTGTTAGCTATCTGTTTTTTATAAATATCCCCAAAGTATGTAAATGCTTGTAACAACTTTATGCTTTCATCATCATCGTATTAGATGGGATTTATCTTCACCTTGCGCTTGCAAACTTGCAAATATACAAAGAGGCAGCCTTCATTACGCAATGGTGGAAGTAGCTTTTAGCTTTAGTTAGCTGCATGTAAGTATTTTCTTCACAATAGAGTTGCCGTGCCGTGTGGATATTAGCTAGAGCTTATTACTACAACATCTATACAACAAGTGAAGAGCAACATAGCACTTTTAAACAGTTTTATTGTTCGTAGAATGGAAAGAAAAGGAAGAGTAGTACCAAGTCCACTCTGAGAGAGATTCAATATGAAAACTAAAAGTTATTTTTACCTGCTTTTGACTTTAACCGTGGCCGTCGTTTCTTCTGATGTCAGAGACAAAACTGTTTTTTACGATGTGAATAATATTACTTCTTTAGTGTTTGAAGATGCGGACTGGCTTTGGGTAAGTTTTAGTACAGCAGATATGTACATATATTATACTCATACAGCAATTCGAATCAAATAATATTTTTGCTTCTTCTATAGGCAAATGCCGCAGCACCAGACGGGTGGTATATGCCTCTAATGAGTAGAAATGCTGCCAAACAATTAAGTGAATATATTGGTGAGGAACATTCCACCAACTCCAAAGTGCAAAGTTCTCCAAAGAAATCAAAAGCGAGTTTCTGTCCCAGACATGTGTTAAGGGAACCTTTTGGCATCTTAAAAGGATTCGACGGAAAAGCTGAAGCTGTTAAATATGTCAAGACAGATCCACTCATTCGGGGAGCTTTCAATTTCACATTTTTCTCAGAAACAATGGGAAACAGAAAAGGTAAAATAATTTCATCTTCCAAACAAATTAATACATTTCCACTTTTATCTATCTGAAGAAATGTTTACAAGTATAATAATTTACATACAAGTGAAAAACAAGTGACGGTTATATATAGGTAGGCATTGGATTTATTAAAGTACCTATCTGTATGAAATATTCCCATGATGTGCTATATGAGAACATTTATTTTACACGAACGAATTTTATTGTTATGCAATATTAATGACCATAATTGGACGTTATAGGAAGCTTAGCCTGTTCCCTTACTGATAACTCGAGTTATATTGTTATTGTAAGAATCTGGGAAAATCATGAGAGCGACTGGATTGCTTTATCCGTCAATGAGAAGATTGCACCTGAAAAACTGTCGGAAATTATTAACCACATCAAGGTGCTTGGCTTAGATGTGGATAATGTTACATGGAACGATTACACAGGCTGTGACTACCAAGGTAAGATTCTTATGAAATAAAGGAAGCCAGGCTTAATTAGCTATACAAAAATATTTTCTCCTGCCAGTATATACGTACTACGTACTGAATTTTTGTGAATCATGAATATTTATCATTACATTACTCTGTTACGTTTTTCAGGGAAATTGGACCATAAAGTACTTAAAATGAAAAATAACATCTGTAAAAACATTCCACAAAAACCACAGATAAATTTTCAAAAAGTATGTTTCATATAAAAAGTATATTATCCTGAAGATACTTCTTACGAATTTCCATGAACTAAAAATATTATTTTTCTTAATGCGCACATAAAACTATAATTTTGCAGGTAGAGAGTTTCATGAAAGGAAGTAATTACATGCCACTGATGAGTTCATCTGCCAGTCTGACAATTGTCAACTTCCTGACAGGAAAATCCAGTAAGAAAATAGCTAAGGACTTTTGTCCAGTGAGCACTTGGGAAATCCCCGATGGATTTGTAACAGGATTTCAGTACTATCGAAACGTGTTCACGACAAATTACTCTGGAAAGAATAATAGTTCTTGGTACTATGAATTGGAATCTAAATATCCATCCGACAAAACCCAAAGTAAAATATGAGAACAATTCCTTTTATTTTCAATTACACTTTTGCATCTTTAAATTAAATTATTTTCCATTAAAAGCTTTCAAACATAATGTACACAATGCTATACTTCATATATAATTGTATTTTAGAAAAACGGGCGGTAATCGTACCAGTTTGGACAGAATTTCGAAATTATCTTTTAATGATCTCTTGCTGGCAAGATGGAAAAACAGATTGGATTCTCTATTCAAAAAGGAAACTATTGGATCTATATACCAAAAAATTCGTTTTGGCTAAAGTTAATTCTATTGGATTTGACACTAAAGATGTTCTAGTAAATAAATACACACATTGTTATGAATAGAACAAATTAAGATTAGCTTACGTATACGTGCTAATAGTTTTTATATATGTTAAAATTTTATGTTTGCGAATGTATCATGTCATTGTATTATTGCTTATAGGTATGTTATCATAGAAGTAAACTTGTGTAAAGTAAACTTTAAAGTACTTTAGTTTACACTTTTCCTTCATTGCTATTATTTTATTATATCAATATCAATATCAATATCAATTGTATTCAGATAATTCAAACTATTACCACATTACTTAACGCAGTAAACTGAAAACGATTGAGTAAACCAACACAGTGCTAAACTAATCTTACTTAACATTTTACAGACGAATTCACTTACCACCAAAGAACAGTAACCTGAAATTACATTAAGTTGGACTTCGAAAAAGTAAAAAACAGACAGCTATATGCTATACTATATTATGCACATATCAATTAAACATTAGCTCAGCTTATAATTATTATAGTAGCTTTAACAAAGATGAGATTACTTATTTTTAAGTTATTTCCGTTGTCTATCGAGTTATTGCAGTTAAAACAAAAATACTTTACATTGCAAAAACAAATAGGCATACATTTATAATAATTTCTCAATTGTAACTATAATATCTGTATATCTATTGGTATCGATTCGCTATCCTATCTTCCTATCCTAATAGGAACAATTACAAATTAGGTAATGCACATTAATAGTGTGCTTCGTTCATATGCATTTAAACAGTCCATTGTAATGGCAATCGTGGTATTCAGCATTCCGCTTAAAGATGTTCCCTTTCAGCAACTCTATCTCTAGTGGTTGGATGACGACGAAGTGGTTGAGGTTGACCTGCAGGAGGACTATTGCTGAAAATACAAAAATTACTAATTAAGGAATCTAATATGACTTGAGACAATATAACACACGTTAGTGTAATATGGTGTAATTAATTTTACAGGATACAGTACGAAGGTACGTAGGTTCGATATGTTTGCATAAATCTGATCTATCAAGCAAAATATAATGACATGTGAGTATTTGTGTGTTTAAAATTCACTTACCACATCAAGTAAATACTTCCGATAACAAACACAACGAATGCGCAGCCGATTGCAATCATCGCATACATCCAGAAATTAACCTCATCTTCAGCTACAAGTTCCATATAAGCAAATTAATAACCTTGTATGACTGTGAGATAAATTAACTTTTGGAAATACAATTTCTTACGTGGTTTGTAGTAGACTTGAATAGGCTTTTCCAATGTGTGTTCTAAAACTGAAGAAGATATTCCAGAATCAGCTGGATCACTTACTGAATGATTAATTGTCATGATGCTATTTACAACCCAAATGATTGCAAAATTGCAACACAGTAAACTTGAGATCAATTTAAGATTTAGATAGTAAGGTTGATGTCTTTGTGAATGGATTAGTGTTATAACCACACTAAGCAGGAAGTAACTGCATGTTTGTCAATGGAAGTCGAGTACCTACTCACATGGACTCAGAAATCGGATTAGGGGTCTACCATTCTGACACATTCTCGAATATATGTTCTCTATAACTGCTGTTGACTCTTGCAGGAAAACCTGTGCACACATGTGTGGAATTCAAACAAGTCTATCCCATATATTTGTATGGAACGAATCTCTTTCCGTGACAAGAAAGCTCCATAATACTTGAACTTCTTATAAGATTCCGGAACTGAGTCGGTATCGATCTGTTCTTTTAGTGTAGGTCTGTCTCAGCACTGTAAACTTCCACCTTCAGCATGATACGCATACGGGGAAAGTCATCTGTGGTAACATCGCAGAATCCTACGTTTCTGCCCGAGTCGGGAAATTTAGACATCGACTAAAGTCGGAATATACGTAAAAAGCAAAAAAACCAGGAAAAACAGATTGCAACATTTTCTATGTAGCATGGGAAAGCAGGAGCAAAGCTAAAGCTGTATGTATATTTCTTTTCAATTATTAACAGATCGATTGGTAATTTGTAACAAGAGTGGATAAAATAAAATTACATGACAGAAAACCATCTGCAAAATAATGATCCCCTACAGTAAAGAAAGTTTTGCTTTCAGTCTCATTGTCCCCAACATTTTCGTTTCTTTCAATTCTGTACTGCTGTGTAAATACAAAAATGTTTGCTTAATGTATTGTCTTATGCTTTACACAAAGCAGATTCTTATACAGTATGCATTATCTATCCCTCAATGTAATAATAGGCATGTAATAAGGCTAAGTATATATTTAGAGTCAATTTTTATTACGATATCAAATTTTTATGCAGTTAAGCATGAATCAAATTTGTTATACAGACAAAGTTGCCCGTTACGATTTGAGAGTGCAACCTCTTTTATTTTTAGAAATGCATTGCCTAGAATAAATGTAGAACGGAATAAGTGTAGCAATTTATTGTTAAAATAATCAGAGTTCAGTAATACATCATTTCCCAGAGGAAGTCGGACCCATAGAGAAAGTTAGGGTCGAATTAATGGAGGTCAGGCTGAAGAAAGTTTTGTTGGTGTAGACTGCACTATTCACATACGTACACACAGTCGACACATATAATATGTACCATGACATATAAAAGTACTACAGAATTTCTCTTTATTTCTTGCATCTACAATCTACATCAAATAATGCTCTTCCGGTCCCTGACCAGCAATAATCAAATGAGTGTGGAAATAAAGTTTGATCGATGAAAACGAATTAATGTCTGATCTAATGATTTTATACACAGCTCTTTGAATCAGGGTTATTTAGCTATAAGTAAGTTGTTTTGTTTGTATAGAAAGTCAAGCCTGTATTGTTAACAAATTCATTTTGCTTTTTCTCTTCACTTTTGACACAGCTTCCACATAAGAATACGGGAGATAATGAAATGTTGCTATCTCCAGTTAACAAAAGATTACATAGAACATACTGCAGTCACATCCAATCGCAAAATACCCCACTCTTAATATACAAGACGGAGTATTTTACATAGTACAATCTTAACTGTGCTGAACAATCACATTTTGTTGAGTCAAAATCATAATGTTTGGTTCATTTGAATCTCAAATCCAAAACATTGAAATCGTTTGTGAAAATAATGGCATATTTTTCGGAGGTCAGGAAGTACTCGGGAAAGTAATCATAGAAGTCGACAACGAAAAGAGTATCAAAGGTTAAAGCAATATTCATATATATACGATAAAATTTATATCTTTGTTTCTGCATTGTACTTTACGAATGCAAATTGAATACTTAAATCATATAAATGCTCTGGCCACTGACTTTGATAATTGTTTTTTCATGTAGCACTCAGTTTACGATGCGTTGGAAAGGCAAATGTTGAATGGACCGAAACAGATTTTGGCAATCAGTCTAAACGAGAAATTATCACGAATATCAAAACAGAAAGCTTTAGCAGCGAAGAAATTTACTTTGATGAAACGCAATGGCTGCTAAAAAATGGTAGGTAAAATTTGTTCTGATTTATTCCTCAAGTACATATACCTAAATCTCTACACTAAGAAAACACCATCACCTACTCATTGCAGTATACAGTAAACTTGGTTTTTTATGGCTTATAGCTGATGGCACTGATGTGTGGTTATCACCTGGAAGAACAGAACTGGATTTTATCGTACAACTTCCAAAGGCACTTCCTGCATCGTTTAAAGGTGAATATGGATCAGTGAAATACTTTCTTCAGGCAGTAATAAAAACTTTGTCTCGAGTTGATAGAGAAACTCAGTGTATTCTAAATATGAAGGGGCAATTAGACTTAAACAGCGAAATTGACAGCTTAATCTCCTCGGAGCGGAAAGGCAGTGAGTCATCACGAATCACAAAGGAGAAATACTTCGGATTCCTTTGTTGCACGAAGGGTACATTAACTTCAAATTTTGCTATATTTTTTTGATCGCATATTTTAATGGTAATAAGGTTTAATGGTTTTAAAAATAATTGCATTAAATGATTTAGGACCATTAGGATTCCACTTTTCACTGCAGAAACTTTTATACATTCCGGGAGATTGTGTGAAACTTACTGTGGATTACTACAACTCGAGTAATGAAATGGAACACTTTCTATCCGCAGTATTAATGGAGGTACATGCTGTTGCTATTACTTATATTACTTACTTGCAGCAGAATCGATTGAGTGATAATATGACAAGATGAAAATGCTATTTTGTTGGCTGACAGACTGTAACCTTTCAATCTGCAAGTCAGTCGAAGGAAATTTCCAAAGACATTATACGGATAGAAGGACCAGAACTCGTTCCTTTTTGTAATGACACTTGGTCTGGAGATTTGTTCTGCATCCCTATCTATGTCCCACCCACGAATCTTGGAGGATGTCGGATTATCACTTTAGAATATAAAGTCAAGGTAGTAGAGACTACAGACTTACTCTGACTTATGTAACGGAATGCATGAAAATAGTATGATAAATTGATAAATTGACATAAACAAAATTCATTTAGGTTCTTATCACTTGCATGAAAAAGTTGGTTTTGGAAGCAGAGCAACCGATTATCGTGGGAACAATACCGCTAGCTCCAAAAAAAGAAAATACAATTGTGGAAATATTTGCGACTGACTGAACCCGATAATTTATGATTACCTCATTTCCTCAATAACTCAACACATTATAATACTCACTGTTACGCAATCAGAAGTCAAATTTTAAAACTCATACAGTTATATCTTACGTAATAATAATTGATTGGTTAATAAATGATTAGCAAATCGGAATAATTTTTTCACACAAAATTCAATTGAATCTTAAAGTGAAAGTTATGATCATAATATTATTGTTCATATAAGTTAAAAGTTATTACTTTTACTATGTAAGTTGGAAAAATGTGAGTAAAAATAAATCATGTACAGAAACACCTACACACAATGCACTTACTAAATGTACCTTCTTGGTACACTGTAATTTAGAATTTTGTGCACAGTAACAGTAAAATTACAGGTATGCATACAGTTAGACAGTAGGGTTACAAATTCTTCGTGCGAAATTGCAGAGGTCGACTCTATAAAAGCATTGACTTTATGCAAAGGCCAAACCCACAGCCCACACAATTGTAATCGTGGGATGGGAATAGGATTTAGAGACGTTTAAGGAAACGCACCAGGTACATTTCAGTTTTGGACATTTGATGATTGAAGAGTGTCAGACACATGCACAGACTAAAAATATTTCACTTCATTGATAAACCGCGACAAACTTTTACCAATTCTTCAATTTGAGTTTTACATGTCAAGAAAGCATTATATAATTTCTACTTTTAATGTATTTCACTTGAATAGTAGAAAATATGAACGCGTCATTCGGAAATCATGCACATTAAATTTCAGCTCACTAAAGTTACTGTAATTGATTTACACTAAATCGCCCACTGTTTCATACACACACACGGGTACATTGCTGCTACGATTTCGCTACATACTGGTCTGTCAATAATATAGACTCTAAGAAAGCTTCGTTTACTTTCGATCGTTTTGCGCCTTTACTTGTGGTTGCTAATGTAGTAATGTTATAAAAAACACCTTAACGTAACTAATAAGTTGGACAACAATAATATGAGTAAGGTTACCAAGAATTTCCAAGTGTGCATAAATGTGTGGTTAGTTTTTATATAGTAATATAAATATATACTTTCCATAATAATATTTTCTATTGCATACACTTTTCTTGGAGAAAGCCAAAATGTAAGGAATCATAGCAGTATAGCAGCCTTTGATGTATATAAATAAATCACGTTCACTGAAATAAGCAACCATAATGCGTAAGTTGTGTTTCTGGACTATGACTCAATTCGGTTGCGGTGTTTTGGAAGTAAAGTTTTCATGCAATCACTCTATGAGCATTATATCCCCGAATGCATAATATTCAGCACACAGTTGGTATTTCATACTTGAATATGAGTATAGCCAGTGTATGGTAATGTATTCCAGAGTAATGGTGAATAGAACTTTGTACGCCACAGAGCAAATACAATACACAACTGATGCCATTTCACTTTTCGTCGTTTTGTCGGATTTCAGGACAGAGACACGCAACCCTTGACTTGAGTTGACTCTGTCGTGTTTATCTTTATCATACACCTTTATAAATTAAAGGTCTGCGTGCTTCAGGGCAATGGAATATGCATGTAAGAGACGGAGCACACTAAAAGTTTCACTTGCACGCAGACTTTTCCATGCTTTTGTTTTTAATTGACACAGTGCCATCACATTCACATCATCTGCAACGTGTAGTACTTATTTATATATGGATGAAGGTAAAGAGGGAGAAACTGTAGTAAATCGATGCGGATTTATTTTTTCATGGTGTCATCCGTTCGATACGTTTTTTCTTTGTCAATATGTAGTACACTACAACCTAGTAGGTAGGTAGTAGGTAGTAAGTAGGTTACTTACTACCTACTTGAAGTAGTATTTTCTTTTGAATAGTAAATACTATTTTTCTTAAGCGTTTCTTTGTTTCTCATGAATGATATCTATTTTCGTACATATTGTAAATACTATTTTCAATTGTACGGAGACACTGTATATACCATAATTAAATGTGTGTTGATTGCAGCATTTTCATTAAGGAGTAATTACACATTCATATTGGCATTGTCAGCTAAAGTGATTTGATAATGAATCTAATGATACCCAATGCATGTAGTATTGACATGTCGTCTTCCAAGTAATGTGGCATGAATAAGAATTTGCTATTAATTACTTTATGACGAGTTCATTTCTTATATTATAAAATGGTTATGATATAAAATACACTTTACTTCTTTATAGACCTCCTTTGAAGAACTTTAAGCGCTTTGCGATGTATAGAAACAATTACTTGGGCTACTGCACACGTGTAATATTCCATAATTCGCAAATACGTTGACACGCATACGACGTGTGGTGCAGCTTAACTACATTTTAATGAACGGTAGTAGTCAGAATTCAGACTGTAAAATCTTATAAAGCAAAAGCGAAAACAGCCTTCGCTTTTATTCATTCTATTCACTTCATTCGGACAAGAACGGACATAAAACAACGGTAGTTGCGGTTCCAATTCCAATACTGCTGGAAATCAGAGTTATATTTTATTTCATTTTCGCAATATGGGAATTATATTTGAGATTGAGTACGACAACTCGGCCAAATTATTTTATTCCGGACAAGCCGTTTCTGGACGGGTAATAATCGAGTCCGACAAGGAGACGAGACTGCATGGTATTTTTATAAAAGACATATCCAATATCCGGGCCTACCCTCACTTCCTTTTTATAACTTGCAATCTCAAATCTGATTTATTACTGAGCTGTTAATATCATTGCATACATCATTTCTACAAATAAAACTGTTTACCTCCACCAAACTAAGAGAAATTTTATTGATTTGTAACACTTTTTTGTAATATAACAAATTTACTAATTTTGACTGCAGAACTTTTACTGAGGTCAACGGGTAAAGCAGAAGTCAGTTGGACAGAAGCTTCCGGAAAAAACGGAGGCAAACCAGGCAAAACTTTCTCCGATGAAGAAACTTACTATGACAGACGTGTCATTCTCCTTGAACAAAGTAATACATTGTAACAAAAGTACATATCCGATTGTCAATGACACTATTTATATTGCATATATAATTAGTGAAAATATTAAAGCAAGACTTAGCTGAGGCTGAGATATTTACTAATACATAATTTATTTGTAAAACCTTGTACAGCTGGGCCAGAAGATATTATAGCACCAGCAGGTCGCAACGAGTATCCATTTGCATTGACTTTACCTGGTGGAATTCCGTCCTCTTTTGAAGCTGAGCATGGAAACGTTTCCTATTACATGGAAGCTACAATTAAGCGTCCTAAGAAAGCTCCTCACTCTGTAAAAAGTCCATTTAATGTTCATGGCATAGTTGACTTAAATGTAATAGCTGAAGCAGCAGAGCCACAGGAAGTTGCAGATGAGAAACATTTGTGCTGTTTTTGTTGTAAAAGTGGTCCAATAGGCTTCCACATTAAATTGGAGAAACGTGGCTACATCGCTGGAGACAGTATAAACTTTGTTGGAGAAGTGTACAATATGAGTAATACTCGAGAAGCTTCTATTTCCGTGAACTTAAATCAGGTCAGAACAAAAATTTTAAATGAGAACCTCAACACGTTGCATGCCATGCTTTACAACAACATGCATAAATTTAGTAAAGGTATATCTAAGTAGGTGAAGTTGGCATACTAATGTATGATGGCGATGGTATATTATTTTTATCTCCAGTTCATCTCACACGGTTTCACTACAGACCGTGTTCCTTCTTGGTTTGGCATAGAATTTTAATTCCATTCTTATCAGAATTATAACACTGCAGTATATGCAGTTGCAAAATTTATTATATTCATTTAAGCAGTTAAATGGGACAATAAATAGTCTGGGTTTTATAGCACATAGGCAGACATTTATGAGAATACTGCAAATAGAAAAATTGACACATTAGAGCTATATTCAGTACACGAGTGCACGTACCTACAGCCAATCGGATACAGAAATAACGCATAATCGTTTAATAAGCTTTTACATACAGTTCGGGTTAAATAAGGACAACAAATTAATAAATGTACGTGTCAACTCAAAAGAACTATTGCACACTATGCACACAAACATATATAATGATGAATTCAGGATGGATAGTGCAAAGTGAGAACCTATGAAACAGTCCTTGCTTATTTCCACTGTATTTTGCTAATTTCGATCACAAGTCCATTTAAGAATTACACTGCTAAAGTGGTTAATACAATTTAGATAAATTGAGTGTAGATTTGAACACAACAATATCATTTTCTCTCAACTTTCAATTTCTTTCTCTCTTTATTCCCTGTCATTTCAAAGATGGGTATAGAGAGTGAGACTTCACTTTTATAATTTTGATGCGGATCATGAAATCATGATCTAAAGAAACTCGACAGACGCATACACGCATTTACTTTTTGTTAGGATTTCGAAAACCTAAGAGTTATGTGGATGATTTAAGTTAGAATATTTACAACAAACTTGCCAAGAATGAAATGCACGGAAACTATACGGAAAGTGAATTTATGTAACAATGCTAACGATAAGTATAAGATTGCTTTTTCTTTCATCGCGCAAATAATGCATATCAGACCTTATTTAAATTAACTTTTGTTTGCTTCACTATTACAGACAATTGTCTTTCATGCAAAAGGTGTCACTAAAACAATAGAAACGGAGACATTAAGATTGGAGGGCCCTACAGTTACTGCTGGAGGACTTGAAAGATGGATGAATGCACTTTTGGAATTACCCCATTCATTGCCACCAACCAAACTGGCTGGATGTCGAATTATTGGTGTATCTTATAGTCTACAAGTGAGTAATGTTTTATTAATCTCAAGTAAAGATGCTTTTAAAAAAGTTACATTGACATTAATTTGTGAAAGCTTCAGCCAGTGGCACTTATGGCGTATTGACTTGTGTTATATAATAAATCAGAGTCACATAATGTCTTCGAATCATAATAGTTATTATTAAGTAATAATAGTATTTCATAGCTGCTTATATGAATCAATAATGTATACTGTTTAACCATACAGGTGGAATTGAAAACTCCTCGTGGATCTGGCCTTTGTGCGCAAATACCCATTATTATAGGGACCATTCCTTTAGGAACTCGCTCAGAAGACATTTTCATACGCAATTAAACAAAAATGAACAACCAGGTTTTTAAATTACTATTTCTTACATCTTATCGTACATAAAGTGCCATACTGTTGCTTATCATCACACACTTAAAATAATGTTAAATTCCACGAAAAGCGGTATGGTACACGATTTGTTATTCAATTCAGGTTTTAACTGGAAGCATGTGCTTACCCCGAATTAGGAATAAGTAACAATAATTATAATGTCATGAAGCTCGTTGCAAACACCCGAAATTCGGCTTCCCTGTAATTTTTCATTTTTTGTGTTAATCTGATAATAATAGAAAAAAAAACGATAATTTGTTTGTTTCACATCATAATCATATGATGCAACGAAAACAAACAGACAATTAAACAGAACCATCCAAATCAATCCCCCTGAAATTTAAAAACTTGCACTAGAAACTAATATTTTTACAAGGTATGTAAAATGTCACGAAAATGTTATTGTTTAATTTGTCTTGTGCACTCCCCCAATTTGGGATCCTGGGTACGCCTTTCTCTATAATGGATGATTTCGATAATTATTTACCAAACAAATAAACGTTATTTCTTCAGGTGATCGAAAAATGCTCTTTGATAAGAATCAAACGACATTAATATATATATAGCTTATTGCTCGTTTTCGTTCTTTGCTGGAATTTAAAAAATCGATTTAATGTAGCTACAAGTTTGTACTTTTGCATAAAACCTTCAGGTTTACTGATTGCTGACCACCCAGCCACGTCTGCTTTAGGTTATTAATAAAATTTAAAAATTTAAAAATGATAAAATTCAGCACAAAAAATAAGACTATGGAATACTTACAACTGAAAACCTTTATGCTTATTCTATGTACATTTAGGATTTACTTCATGTCAATAAAAGTAAAAGAATTATTGGATTCAGCATTTATTCAGGGTCTGTAGTGTACTTCGCAGTGTCTATTTCAATTGATTCGCTCGATGCATGTAAGACATTATTTCATTCTAGTAACAAATTACATAGATAGTTGGATTATATTAAACAAGCGTATGGATAGTCACGAATGACTGTATTCAATTATTTAACTCTTTATTTTAACAGGATAGGATGGAATTTCTCTTCTTAAAATGAAAATACAATGTACAACAGTACAATTCATCGTATTGAACAATAAACAACATTTTGAAACTTAATTAAACTGAAGGAGTAATTTTTGAATTATTCTTATTTTCAGACTATTTTTGTTGACAAATGTTCATGAATTCTCTCTGTAATCCAAATATTTGATGGTTGTAAACCTTTTCGTTTATTCGATTACCAAACCACACTCTTTGCATTCGAAAGAAAACCAGACCGGTTAATAAAGAATCGCTACCAGCTTGATGGGCCTGTCCGATTCGTTTAACTTCAAGTTGGTCAGCTACATCCTGAAGTCCTCCTGGTAGTTGAACGCTTGCCATCAAAAATTTAACATCAAACACTCGTGGGAAGTAAAAGTTAATAACTTCCAAAAATTCTTCAACACTGTTTGGTAACAAAGAATTTCTCATTATTTTGAGGAGATAACCAAAGTCGTAGCATCCATGGAATGTTATCCAAGTTATTTCATCCGACAGAATAAGATTTGAAGACAAAAGATAATATGCGAACTCATCACCGGTAAACCCATCTTCTTTGTGCCGTTCGAACTGTATACCACATCGCTTCAAAAAACTAACACTTTCTTCGGAAAAATGATCCTTGTCCTCATCAAATTTGAAATTGAACTGCCAGGTGGATATTCCTGCTGGTCGTTCTCCGTTTGCATTCATTAAAGTTAAGCCCAATTGAATAATTTTTAGTACGTCGACATTGCTACGAAGCACATCGTAAACTGATTCCGATTCATTATTATAGCTGCTGCAATCATTTTTCTTTTTGATAACTAATCCGGGAAACTCTGTATCCATTGCAATCACAGGATATTGACAAACTAGCCTTCTTATTACTGCGAATTCTTTTGCCAGATTCGACACCCATACATTCCTTATGCAGTGCTTTCCAGATTGCTGTAAAAATAGATATATAATAATAGTATTACATTCGTTATGATTTGATACTGATTAGATATTAGATTGGAGGAAGGGACTATACATAGGAATTGCCCAATTAAGGGCTTTCGAACTTACATACCTACTCAACTGTTACATGCATAATTCATTTGTAATGGTTGTGGTAAATCACATTCATTCATATCCATATTTTAACGGATATTATAATATTTTATACCAATTAGAATGAAAACAAATTACGTGTATATAGATTATAGGTGCAGTCAGTGCAATTACTTAATTATTAATTACCTCGTCGGAAGGGCGACTTCCATTACCTCCACCACCACCGCATTCCCGGTCTCGTATCATTAGATGAAACTGTAATTTACGATAAAAAATATTGCCCGAATTAAATGATATGATGACACATCGAAATCTCTGCATATCTATCAAAATTAGGTATTACTTTAAAATTTCCCTTTCACAATTAACATAATGTAGCATGCATTAGGGCGTATCAATAATTGAAAGATACAAAAGAGGCTCGTGAAGTTTGGGGCTTGGGGGCCTAAGAGACATAACATGAGCCGTGGCAGGATAGCTTGCTTGCAATCTAACATCTTTTTCCGGAATCTGGGGGGGGGGGGGG
>JABASD010000860.1:0-55223 GCA_019776165.1 Pogonognathellus flavescens | reverse complement strand
ACCCAAAGTTTAGTTAGCCCTTCTGGTAACCCAAAGTTTAGTTAGCCCTTCTGGTAACCCAAAGTTTAGTTAGCCCTTCTGGTAACCCAAAGTTTAGTTAGCCCTTCTGGTAACCCAAAGCTTAGTTAGCCCTTCTGGTTACCCGACGCTTAGTTAACCCTTCTGGTAAGCCAAAGCTTAGCTAACCCTTCTGATAACCCGAAGCTTAGTTAATCCTTCTGGTAACCCAAAGCTTAGTTAACCCTTCTGGTAACCTAAGACTAAGCTAATATATCGGATAACCCAAAGCTTAGTTGATACATCTGGCAGTAGACAGATTAGTTGATGGATCCGGCAGCCTAGTTTAACGTTCAATTCCTTGTGTAGGTAATCAAAATAATAATAATCAAAAACCTCGGCGTCTTGTTTGGTAGCTCTGATGTGGAATTATCCTACAAGATATAATTAAATAGCTGGTTACTTTCAGCTCATGCGTCTGGTAGTTTTAAGTTTAAGCTTTAACTTCATTCATCCCATATTGGGTTACCTTGAGACATTTGGGTACAATATAGTTAACTTTTAGTTAGCTTCATTTTGGACTTGGAACAAACTACATTCATCTTATACGTGACAGCATCTGTCTCATAACTGCTAGTTTCAGTTATCTACAGGCGTAGATATCTGGTAGCTCTATATTCCAATAAAAATACTTTTGGTCTTGGGCAACTATCTGAGCCATTTCTTAGAATTTTTAGAACTCAGGGATTGACGATTTCTGGATTATCAAGATGCTGCTAGGGGATAAACTTTGCTGCTTTCTTGAGACCCGCACAACTCTATGGTTTCTGTCATATCGTCAACTCCCATTTCCTATATTCACTACTTCCACAATGCAATAATATGTATTGCGATCAACGATCAACCACTACAGTCTTTTTTCACTCTCCAGAAAATAGGGGCAACACATTAATTACGCCATAAAGCCCTGTGAAGGCCAACAGATAACAACGGGCGGCAGGAAGAGTGGGGAGGCGATTCTGTCTGTCAATAACACAAAACTGTAATTGATAGCATAAACTAAGAGGAATTTTAGCATTTTGATGTTACATTTAAGCATCTAAAGTTACAAAAATTTCTTGAAACTTTGTCAGAAATTTTTGTAACTTTTAACACAGTTTTCCAACATAGTTGATAATTATTTGCAAGTTTGATAGTTATTGTGAAAGGAGGGTCACCCGAGTAATGATGACAGATGGGTGGGGTCAGAAATTATGAAAAATTGATGACGTATGTAAAGCAATCTTTACTGGAGCGTTACTCCTCCAGACTCCATATCCATTGCATAGCGGAGTAACTGGAGTATCCCATCCGGATCCCCATCCCACTTCCAGGCACTGCACTGCATTCTGCACTGTCTTCATGGACCAGACTCTAAAGAAAAAGAATTGTATTGTGGTCAGGCGCGGATATTAATGGGCACGCCCTACAAGTCTTCATTCTAAAACTCCAGCTGCTTGTTTCAATGAAATTGCGTCGTCGTCTTCCTAGACACTTTGATATGTACAGTTTCAGTTTTACTGGATTACAGGAATACTTTTTTAAGGCGTCTCTTTGATTTCCATGACTTTATATTGTCATTTCACATCTCACAATTCATGTCATAGTTTATGCACATTATATCTGAACCTAAACACACACGACATAAACCCTATGTTGTCAATTGCACAGTTATAGCCTCGTAGCAATTATATGTAATGTTGAAATGCTGATGAAGGAGATTAGAGATGTTGATGTATGTATAAAATATAAGCTAAGGAATTTAAATTGTGAATTTACAGTCAATTGAGAGATCACTGTAAGCTGTAATACAGACGAGGACGAGGCTGATGCTGAGCTAATCGTATATATAATACAAAACTATGTCAAGTACCTATGTACATCTAAACTTCATTTCCGGCCTTTTGTCATTAATCTATATGTATATCTATATATATTATATTATGAGTTCAGTTCATTAGCCTTAGAGACTAATACTTGAATTACGTGATGTGTTTGGAGGGTGAGCAGAAATACCAAGGATAATAGGGTTCTCAAAGGAGGCCACTGGTAGGGGGGTATCATGGAAGTTAATAATCTAGCCTAAAGTTTGTAACAACTCCTGCGTATTTTTTGCATAATTTTTTACAGATTTTCCTCTCACTTAGACTTATTTGTTATATCAATTGGCATTTCCTTGTTTAACACTGCTGTCTGAGTCTGAATTAATTGAACAAAGTATATTATTATGTATGTCTGTAACAAATGCAGTTAGTTGTATTTGTATAAAATGCAGTTTTGTAATATGCAAATGATTATATTATTGCCATCTATTATGCAAGAAATGCGTGGTGGAATATCAAACTTGGTGCAATTATTTAAAACCAATTGAGAATAATAATTTTGCTACTTAATTAGATGCAAGTGCAGTATTAGATTTTACGATTCATTCATTTCATAAATATTGAAATAATCTCCGTGATGTATAACAAATAATATGTAACAACTTCTGCTAAAATGAGATGAGATTTTACAATTATTTTTACATCTCTTGAGATGTTTCGATTTTAAATGCTGTATGATAAAACTGCCATTTTTGTCTACTTGCTTGGGGGACTGCAACTGGTGGGGATGAATTTATAATTTCTATCTTCTAGCGATCTTCTCCGTTATCAAAATAAAAGTTAAAAAGGTGAACCCACAAGACACTATCAGAGTTTTGTGTGTTCACACGATGTTTGGATATAAAGACTAACTTTGGCCTCAACTTTGGAACATAAGTGATGAAATATAAATAAAGCGGTACAGTACAGTACTGTCTAACTTTGAACAACTACCTACACAAAAAAACTTGATAATTAATGTTCTGCCATTTTTATTACTATTTTAAAGTATAACTTTTATTATTTGACTGATTTACGCAGAGCGTATGTCCTTACTGAATCCTTTAACTATAACGGAAATCTACTGAATGCAATCTGACTTGAAAGAAAGATACAAAATAAGTTGCCTTTAAAGTAGTTTAGTTATGTATTTACCTGATCAAAACAATAATAATTCAAGATGAACCAATCGTAAAAACAGAATGAGAGTCACTGCATAAATGAACAACAAAATGTTTCTATATTAAGAAATGACATTTTATTTAATGTTCATCTGTACTCCTGGTGTTACCATAATTGTATAAAATAAATGGTTTATGCCACAAGTGCAGAAGCTGTGCTGGATTCGTATTTCCAGGTTGGGGGAAGAACTCGCTTGGTTTTGTAATAACGGGCCAAACGATGGATACGTGATTCGACTAAAATCAGACGGAATTTAGAATCCTTGTCCTTCCTAAAACATTGAATACAACCAAAAACTTTTTACTGAAAGTTAACATACATTTGTAACGTGAGATAACCAAATAAATTATGAAGAAATATAAATTGTTGCTGTGAAATTCTAATTTACCTATTTCTTTCAAGATGCTTGCGGATAGAGACGGCCTTCTTAATCAGAAAGTAAAGGTCTTCTGGAATATCCGGAGCCAATCCCTTAGCTTTCAAAATTCTAAGAATTTTGCTGCCTGTCACGAATCTGACCTGAGCAACACCATGCGAGTCTCTTAAGATGCCGCCTAGAACACGAAAATCCAATCAAAGTTCAGCGAATTGATGTCACCAATAACAACCACAGAATTAATAGCAAATTGATAATTTTGTTAAAAATCAAATTAAACCGTATTCAAGTTAAAAATTACCAATTTTTGATGGCATAAGACCCTTCTTGGCCAACATAAATATTTGGTCCTTGACGTCTTCAGGACTTTGCTTTAACCATGTTGGTACTCCTCGTCGGTATGGCAGAGCGGATTGGGATATACCCTTTCTGTATTGAGAAAGGTTTTTTTGTTCAGAACCACACTTAATTTTTGGTGAAAAATATAGAAAAATGCATTTTAACCTTCAGAAAATAAGAAATTCGAAAAATTCTTACCCCGGAGCGTGCATACGACCCATTTTTCGAAGTTTTCTGTTTTACTTGCACCAACAGTGAAACTGGCAAACTCAACACAATCGTACACCGTAATGAGAAACCCAAATGACTGTGAGAGAGACGTGAAATGACGGTCTTCTGCAGAGCTCAGAGCTACTCCGGACACCGCATGGAACTCGCTTGATTCAACTTCGTAAAATCGCAAATGATCCTGTACAATGTAATTTCTCATTCCTCCGCAAGGAACAACTCCCAAAGTTCTCAAACAACCAAGCAGCCTTGTGTAGATGTCACGACCATGTTCGACGGAAATTTTGAGGGAGTTTGGTGTTTCAGGTTGTGCTTTTCTATAAAACATACAATCACTGCTGCATCTGCATCCATGGCCTTTTTCTAACACTTTTTGTGTTCATAAAAAGAATCCGTCGTCGGAGTTATAGTCAGTGAGGGCCGAGTAGTGCAGAGAAATTGTGTAGAAGTTCTTGAAGTTATAGGGATGCGGATGGTACACTATAAAAGACTATACATATACATTTCACACGCACAACAGATTCAAGAGATACATTGCATTACCCATTTACCCGTACTGTACTAACCAGGCAAAAGTGAAATGCCAAACTTCACACAATGCATTTTCTATGACAAGGGGGTTGCTACGTTTGTAAAGGCATTTCTGCATCAGTGCAATTTAGATGGTACGGGCAATTGTATAAACAAACTATAGCTTTTTACGTACTGGGCTTGCCACAGAAAAGTTCTTCTTCAAACTATGAATCGCCCATTCACTAAAATGCGTCTTTTTGTAGTTTTATCCTATAAGAGGGCGGGTGATGGTCTGATGGTTCAAAGTGATGAGGAGTTGGTATTACCTAACATTATTTTGAACGTAAGTAATAAATTCAAAACGTTATTTTATGAAAATTAAGTAAGTGCATTACAGAAGCCTAATACTAACAGGCAGGTAAAAGATTTTAATCATTTCATGATGTTATGTACCCATATGATTAAATGTACGCGGCAAAATGAAAACTCAAATTTTATTTTTTTAAATGTAATAAGAATTAGATTAATTTGATAGATTCACTGAATTGTAAGTCTCTCCAAAAAGAGATGAATTGCTATTACTCTCTTGCGCATTTTATTCTTGCGAATGTGAATAAAGCCACTTTGCCTTTTGGTGTGTTTGAAGTATATATTGTAAATGCTAAATAACTGATGAATATTTACTATATTTATTACAGGTAGAATCTGAAACCTCCACCTGTCGACCTTGTTTCAACCCTTGATGTGGGGACATCGCTTACTAATGTCGCTGTCGTCAATAATAGAAAATATCCAACGAATGGAGGAACCAACCGCTTTGGTGGCAGGTCGCAACAGTCGCAACGCAAGTCGCAAGAAAAGCTTGAGGGGTAGAACCCGAAGTAATTTTTGTTCTAACTCTTCCAGGTTAAATTTATCTATGCTTTTTTAACCCTTTCTAATAAGCCACATCAAAAGGTTGTTAAGGAAATCTAAAAATGCATCGAATACCTTTCGGATCTAGGAATGCGTGCGTGCCGGTCAGCGGCTCAGGGAACATCAACAACCCTTGGAATGTATTCCATGCATGCTTCGCTCTTTAATGGCTGATCATTCAAAACCCATGTCGGAACATCGTAATAAACAGTGGAAAATTTCAACCACTTTTGCCAGGGGCAGCTTCATCCGGAGTTTCGAAGATGAGCATTATTGGTGAAAGCTTATCTGCTGCAATTATTTGAAGTTTTGTGCGAAATACCCTGTATTGAGCGGCAGACTCAGGCAATGCATACTCTGCCGTGTTCTGTTGGAAGGGATGCAGGAACAGAGACAGCTACAAAACGGCGACGACCTGACAGCGAAAAGTAAAGCAATAAAAGCAACCCGAGTGGTAGTGGAGGTGGAATAACATGGGACGGGTATGTCTGTTAATGTTTTACTCTCCTCCGCGGTGCGCGGAGGTTGCATGTACGTGCAACGTGAATTGCGTACGCGTAAGTGTAATGTAAAACGTAATGCGTGTCCTGAAATGCCTACACCACACATTATACGGAGCGAGGAAAGTGTACCCTTTCTTCTTCCACCACTACCACTTTGACTGGCACTGTTGTTGCTTTGCTTGTGTAGTTAATGCAAGCTGTGGATGTATATATATACGGTGTGTAGAGGTAGTAATATAATATTGGTAATAATCATGTATTGTATGTATGTAATAGTCCCTTGTAGTTGTATTAGATTTTGGCTTATACATTGAATACATTCTCTTCTCTGAGTCTCCGAGGCCGAGAAGATGAAGAAGACGGGCGACACGGACCCAGCTTTGCCCTGTTCAACTCACCTTCAAGTTTAACAACTATTTATAAGCGATTGTACATGTTTTTGAACCCTATTGTTGCTTAACTTAGCATAAAGGTAGTCAAAAGTGATAAACAAATAGCGCAAGTGGTAAGGAAAAAACTTTGGTGGACTAAACTAATCAGACATACGATTACCATACAACTACTCTACCAGGCGCACCTGACTTATTTATTAACATTTACTTTATTAAGATTATAATAATAATTTTTCTCTACCTCCACATACTTTCCTGTTGACTGTGGAATACTCTGTCTGTTGTACCCCACTACTTCTGAACCGACTGTATTTGTAAATGTTATAATACTGAATTCAGGAACTCTGACTGAAAGCCACTGCCTGGTGTATAACATGGTATTATTCATTATAGTAGTTGATAGTTGACTCGTTGACTGGACTGGTTCCTCCGAGTATCTGTAAACTGATCCTCCTGATATATATTTCAGCAAGAGCTCATTTCTTCCGAAGCGGAGGATTTCGTTTCAAGAACACTTCAAGAAGAGAATGCAGAAATTGGAAATGAAATCCTGCCGTTTTTAGATCACGTCATTATATAATATTCCCAAAATCAATACACTAAAACCGTACAGTGCGAATACCATTACACCAAGCTATATTTAACATGCGCTATATAGTCATCTTTGATTTGTTGAAAGGTTTGTTGGTTTAATAAACCCTGACCCGAAGGCAGATGACATATAACAGAACCGAAGATGGAAGATAAAGTTCATAAAGGGACAAATGGATGTGCAAGTGTTATATCTGTGAGTTACATTTGAATGCAAACTACTGACAAGAATATGAAGAAACAACAAACAGCCCTTTTCAAGCCATCATCATAATTGACAGTTTTCCTTCATCTTTTGCCTTCAGATTCATTCAAATCAATCTAACATTTGATTTGACTAACGAAACTATAAACTTTACTATCGCTCAACGGAGTCAGAAGAAATACAAACAAGATAAGCAAATTGCCGATTGTACTTACTCAATTGTCAATATACAGTTTACTGTTTAGCTCTTTACAAATGACAAAAGCCATTAACTGTCACAGAACATTCAATGGAAAGTTTATGATTTTATACAGTTTACTGTGTACGCTCTTTACAAAAGTCAATAACTGTCACATCATAACCGCGTGAACATTTAATGGAAAGTGAATAATTTTATACAGTTTACTGTACGCTCTTTACAAAAGTCAATAACTACGAGGCAACATTCAATGAAAAGTTAATTATTTTATTGCTCATTGTTATGTTAATTGTTAATGATGTAGATATGCATGGTGTATTACTATCTGTCTGACATTGGGACATTCATTATTTTGAAATCGTGATGTCTAAATGCAAGCATTATAATATGCACAGCATGTAAACCATTATAAAAAGTTTTTGTGTATGCAAAGTTTAAAGTGGCAATTATATTGTCAATAAAAGTGTAGTGTTTACATTTTAGTGTATGTTTATGTTATTCGTTACAGTTTAGGTTATGTTGTAGATGAGGATTTGCAAGTACGTTGTTGTTTCAAACAAATAATTTGTCACATAATATTTCGAGGTGGTTGGTGCATAATGCACATATTTGATATTAACTAGTAGTATTTAGTAAACTAGTATATACGAGAGAATATGATTGTAGATATATGATAAAATAAGTTAGCCTTAGTTTTGTTCAGTTCGATTTCAAGTATACAAATTAATAGTAAGTAAAACTTGATAGTTAAGGAGTTGAACAGTGCATTTGGAACAATGATAATTTGAGCGTTGTTTTCGAAAGTGTAGTGTTAAGCTGTACATGGTATAAATCCTAATGTTTAATGTGACTGAATATTCAGTGTTAAGAAATGGTAGTTATTGTTTAGTATTTATGATGTAATTTCTTGTGGATAATATTTGGGTAGAGTTTTATGTTAATATGCATCAGTTGGATTGATTACAACGATACTGAGACTAGCTTCAGGATTTTTTGCAATTTAACCACCAAATCTTGTTTACCAAAAACTTATTTAACGATTTATCACTCGTACATTGGTGAATCTTTGATAATGTGTTGAAGCGTCCGTTAAATGATCTCCACAATAGTTCTTAAGTCACTATGTAAATAGTAATACTATGCGAAAATTACGAATTTTCAAAATCAACAATACTCGCGTATTGTACTGTCAGTATTAAAAACTCCTGCAAAGTTATCTCTTATCAAAATAAGATGGATACAAACGAGGAAAATAATCAATGTGATCCTACAAACAATGATACTGATCAAGGTAACACAATTTTTCAAATAGATTTGAAAAATAGAACGTTTAATTTGTCATTTTTATGTTATTATGTTAAATTGTTAATTCCACGTCGTATTTAAAATTATAATGGTGTACATAGGTACTGATGTTGCAAACGACATGGAAAATGTTGGTTGGGACGCTAACGATTTGAAATATCAGCAAGGCTCATCTGATGAAAGTGAGGGCGAAGAAGAAGCCAGCGATTATTCATCAACCGATAGTGATGGTCTCTCTGAGAAATGTCCTATATGTTTAACAAGGTTTACTGGGCAAGAAATTGGAACACCAGAAACTTGTGAACATTATTTCTGTTTAGACTGTATTACAAAATGGTCAAACGTAAGTACTCCCGTTTATCGGTTTGAACTTATCAGCCTAATCTAGTCTTTATCAGTACAATTTTAAGAATTCTGGTGTTGTCTTTGCAGAAAACTGCCACTTGTCCAGTGGATCGGAAGAGTTTTCCATCCATATTAGTGCGACAAGATTTGGAAGGAAAGGTGGTACGTGTCCAAGAGGTAGTATTTGCAAATCAAGAGCAGAATCCTGATGGAGAGCAATATGACTTCAACCAGACTTATTGTGAAGTATGCGGACTGTGCGATAGGGAAGATAGATTGCTGTTATGTGATGGCTGTGACCTAGGCTACCATTTGGAATGCTTAGAGCCAAGATTGGAATATGTCCCCATTGAGGATTGGTTTTGTCCAAGATGCCAAGCCAGCTATCGTGCTCCTGTAAGTCTAAAGTTTACTTCTTAATTTTCTATCAATTCCGTTTTTTATTAATTTTTCAAAATTATAACAAACGCACTTTATATTCCAATCATAGGAAGCTGCCCCAATATCCAGCCGGGAAGCATCACATCGTTCTGTCCGCGTAGCTCGCACGAGTCAAAGTATCCGTATTCTCCACAGTATTGCTCGTTCAGCAACTAGCGAAGTAATCATGGTAATTCATTCAGTTTTTGAGTTTCTATTATCTCAATCCAGAATTCTTGAGGAACATAAGCGTTGGTTGAATGACTATGGCCATTACATACTATTGAGCGTTATTGAAAATATTAACTGTTAACACAGGAGACGGCTGGCATGAACGATATGAGAAGAAGTGCTGCTTCTTCCAGAAACTCATCCAGGGACACACAAGTTAATACAAGGAAGCGCATTAAGATTCCGAGGAAACGAAAAACTAAATCTAAAAGATCGTCAAAAAGGAAAGGAAGGTCAAGTGGTAGAACTGCATCGGCAAAACGACCATCTTCCATTAGGCGACGATTATTGCAGCAGTTACGCATAGTTCCCCCTAGACCTGGACAAGTTTATGTTGGTTTACCTAATTGTCGTACTAGCTCAAGTTCAGTGGGAACTTCAGCTTCGTCATCCACAAGTTCTTTAAGTTCGCAAAGATATAATGCTGGTATAACACCTCTGCGACTATACGACTCATATCACGATCTGGAGTCCTATAATAAGTTAGTGTCATTTTAATTCAATTTACTCTTATTTATTGTGTTTATGCACATCTTAATGAAGAAAATATCAATATGTGACATGTGTTTAGTTCTGGAGATGAAGGAACTGGAGGAGAAGTGAGTGTTGCTGCTCAAATTCATCATCGTATCGGTATGCCAATGAGGAGCAAATTCGGCCGATCTTCAGTTGACATAACACCCGCAAGTTTGTCAGGCAGTGTAGATATTCTTGGCCCAATACTAAATAGACAATTTATTCTGCACCACGACCGAAATATTCACATTACAAGAGATGGTACCTTAGTTCCATCCATGTCCACGAATGTCACTAATATGATAATTCAAAGTTCCACAATAGTCAAAAAATCGGATCGCTGTGAAAATAATAACAATGAAAGTAGTTTTAATACTCAATACAACAATAATGTTGTCCCGATAAAACTTGGACAAAATCCCCATTCTAATTCTGGTAGCGGCCCACTTGATAATGAACACAGGACTTTGCCAACCAGTGGTATGAATGGTTATGCTCGTCAAGCTCCTATATCTCCAAATGGGACAAGTTCTGCCGCTAATGCGCCATCTTCTTTTTCGAATTCTGAAAGCAATAACACTGAAGCATCTGGACAATATGTCCCACCAGTTATTGATCTAAATGATGGTGGTAGTAACTCATTGGTTAACCGTGGCTCGCTTTTTCCATCTCATAATGATAATGAACTATTCCCTGGAAACAATTTATCTCAGTTCTGTAAGTCTTCTACAGTTGGAACTGAAAAACCTAAATCAGATGACGAGACTAACCCAAGGGATGGAAAATTAAACTCGAAGCGCTCACAAAATTCCAGAAAATCTACAGATTCTCATAGTAAACAAAATAATGACAGCGACGACGACTATAATATTTATAGCGACATCGAAGGTAATAAAATGACAGTATTTTGCATTACCTTCTACTTTTTCTGGAAAATGCTACTTATGAGCACATAATTAACTGTATCAATTTTCCTAGAAGTTCCTGAGGTAGTCGTTAAGGACAAAAAAGCATGGAGAAAGCCATCTCAAGATCAAGAATCTGAAAGGGAACCTAATCGTGACCGAGAGAAAGACAGTGACTCAGAAATGGTTATAGATGAGAATGAAGAGAATCCGAAAATTCGTCGCAACTCTGTAGACCCAGAGTCGACAAGTAGAACGAATTTAAATTTAAGTGATGCAAGAGCTCTCGAAGTGTCTGTGAATGCTGGTGCCAACGTAATGTTAGAAGACCCAGTCCCAGAAGAGATAGACCCCATAGAAGACTATGGAATACCTTCACCGGAAAGTATTCCTTTGCCAGATTCACCACCGCCAGTTAATATGGAGGGACGCTCAGAGGACTCCTTGACAGGAGAAAGTTTTATACCGCTCAGAAATGATATATTGGACGTGAGAAAAGAAAAGTCGGCCCGTAGGGAGGAGTATGATCCTTCACAACCTTTGGATTCTAGTGACGAAGAGGAGCACAGCATGAATTTAACAAAACAAAATGACTTGAGTGTTGATGTGGACGAAGAAGTAGAAATGGAGAGGGATGAGATAGAAATTTTAACACTACCAACACCCACTGTTCCTCCAACAAATTCAATAAAAGAATCAGAAGACGATCTTACTATGATTCCAATGCCGCCGCATGATGATTATAGAAGACCCACAATTCAATTCTCTATTCCTACTCGCCATCGCCTGTTACCAATAAGCTCGTTGATAAAGAGACAGAAAGGTGTGATGCGCAAGGAAAACAAAAATGGAAATCCGATGAGTTTTCAGTCGGAAATTTCGAAAATATTTGGTGATGAGAAGGGTGAGGAAGGAGGGCCGGGTGATTGGAACAAGTTGGGAGAGTCCGTCGATGATTTGGGAAAAATTTCACTCGTTGCTGAAATATTTGGATCTGATGATGAAGAAGGAGAATCTGATTCTTTCGGAGTAGGAATAGGAAATCGAAATGCTTCCGTCGGAAACCTCGATATCATAGGCAATGCTGAAGTAGAACAAATCGCTTCAAAGTTAGAACAGCCGGGCGAACCAGAGAAAATTGGTGAAATCACTCCTACGGCCACGAGTACCCCTATCGCTTCGGTTGCAAACAGTCGTTGGAAAACAATTGCAGAGCCAATTACAATACCTGATCCGCTCATAAATCCACAGAACACACAAAATGCAATTATTGACCCACAAAAAACCACCACAATAGAAGATGATGAGAATTCAGAAGAAGCAAATGAAGTTGAAGTTGTGGCAGTCAAGGAGGCAGAGGTAGTTGTCTTGTCTGAAGTAACCAAGTCCAAATCAAGGGAATTACATCTGCAGCATTCAGATAACAAGGCAAATTCCGAGAAAATGAAAGACTTGTCTGCAGACGAAGTTTACACCAACAAGTCTAATTCTTCCCTGGAATCTATTTCTGATGAAGATAGTTTCGATTCTGACTCGTCTGCAGTTAAAGGTGGAAATGGTGTGTCTCATAAGTCGAGAAGAAAAAGGGATGCTACCGGAACAAAAAGTCGTAAACGGGCTCGTTCACATTCTCCTTCAAGTAACTGTGAAGAAGGAGAAATTGTAGATGCTCCTGAGAAAAAGAAAAAGAAAGGGAAAAAGAAGAAGTCGAAGAAACGGAAGAAGAGCAAAGACTCTCGATCCCCATCTGTAATTGAGTTTTCCGAAAAACGAGTTCCAGATGCGCATATACGGCATTCATCGTCGGAAGAGTTGGACCATGAAAACAAAGCTGTTTCTTGGAGAAAGCCTTCCAAATCTAATAAACAAAGAAACTACAGGTAAATAAGTAACATACAGACATATTTTAATAAATGCATACATATTATTGTTTTAAGTTAAAACTTGTCAAAGAAAGATCAAATTAGAGAATAACTATGTTTTGTTTACGTTCTCAAGGGATGGTAAACCAAAGGCTGAAGAAAAATACTTCAGAGAAAATGACAAACACCGTGATCCAAGCCCTCGCGATAGAGAAAGGCGTGAAAGAGACAAACATGGTAAAGATAAATCTCCTGTCCGTGAAGTGGGTAACCACAGTAGTGAGAAAACAGAAAGCAGGCGATCCCCCGATGCATCAAAAAATCATAGTTCAAGAAACAGTAAAGGGTATAGATATGGCAGCGATCGTCGATCGCGGTCTAGAAGTGTTTCGAAATCCCGAAAGGATAAACATCATGACACTTCTACTAGTAGAAGACTTTACTCTACCCGTTCCGAGTCAAGGTGAGTATTTATTTTGGTAACACTCGTTTTAAAGAAATAATTAGATTGTCATTGTGCGATTGCTTTACAATATTAAATATTAATTTATATTCATATTCCGTAGAAATTCACCCACAAGGTATTCAAGGAGACATAATCGAAGATCAAAATCTCCGGGCCGTCTCGGTCATTCTAGATCACTTAGTAGAAACTCTGGAAAATTGCGATCGCACAGTCCAACTGTTGCTAAAAGTAGTAGAAGAAGAAGTCGCAGTGATAGCCGAAGCCGCAGAAGTAGACGAAGAAGGTCATTGTCCACATCTAGTTCGCATTCTGTTTCATCTAAGAGAGGCAAAGGAAAGAACACCCGTAAAGACAGGTCAGTTGTGGACGATCGTCAGAAACGGAAAAATAAAGACAAGGAGAAGGACAAAGAGAGAGAGCGAGAGCGCGAGAAAGTTAAAGAAAAAGACAAGGATAAAGAAAAAGACAAAGAGAAAGTCGAGGTTCGTGAAACTAAAGACAAGAAAAAGAAAAGGAAGCGAAGGGAAAAGTCTGTGTCTCCAGTCAAGGCAATAGTGGCAGATGGTGATAGTATTGTAGTTAGTCTGAATTTCCAAAAGGGCAAAGACTCTTCGTCAAGTAACACCAATGCGGATCAACCGAATCAAAATAAAAACGAAGATACTTCCAAAAGAAAAGGATCTAAATCTAAAAGTAGCAGATCAGAGGATAAACACAGTGGAAAACCGAAATTGCTCAAGAAAACCGTTCTCATAGATTTAGAAGCGTCGCCCATCCAAGAGCAGCACATCGGAGTGTCTCCTACGGTAATTGTGTTGAGCGATGACGATGAAGCTGATACTAAGTCCAAGGAACAAATTACAAACAATAAGCACAATGAAGATAAAAATAGTGGAGTAGTAGGTACAAATTCTAGTGTCGGAACTGGCGTTGAAACCGGAGAAAGTTGCTCACCTTATCTTCACTGTCAAGGTGTAGCGGCAGACAGTACTCAAGTTCAACCACAAAGTGGAGGCAAAACAGGAGATGTTTTTAACGCTTCTTTATCTAATTCTGGTTCCCCGGATGAGGGAAGCAATGGTTCACTTATGAGAGAGGAGTCTGTGGTTACTTCGACTAGGGGCTCCGTGGAAACCGCCCTGCCCAATGAAGTAGAATCCTCGATTAATTCTTGTTCACCGACATCTAAAGCAGTGAAAGGGAAAATGTCATCTATTTTTCATACCATGTCGCCAAGTGCAACGACTTCTGTGCCACTTGGCTCTTCGCCAACTTATATGAATCGTAATGAAACTGTGTCTACACCTTCAACAGCAGCTGTGACTCATAAACAAAATGGACAGCCTGCACCCATGGCACCTACTTCAGTTGGTAGTATTTTGGGGAAACCCGTCATTGGAAATATTCCTGGACTTTTCCCTTCCAACACCGGCACAATGGCGGGAGGAAATGTATCTATTCCCTCACCAATCGTTATTCCAACTCCACCGGCTCCACAATTACGTTTTCCAGCTATGAATCCATCTCTTCTCAATTCTAATATGTTAGTTAGTGTTGCTAGTGCTATTTATGGACCTTTGCTTGCAGCTAGACAACAGTCGTCCGTAGTAAGGAACCTTCAACCAACTCAAATGGCTGTAAACACCATAGGAAATGTGATAGCTAACAAAAACAATTTACAGGGCAGTGTTCTACTTCCAAAAAATCAAAATTTTCATACCTTTAATAATAACCGATCAAATAACGTTTCTATTCAACCTGCTGGAGATGGGGACTCTCCATTTTCCCCAAACAGTAGTGAAGGCGATGATTTGTTCGAGCCACCCAACGACAGAGGACAGATTGATTCAGTGTCATCTTCTTCGAAAGCTGACAAGAATTCTTCTTCTTCATCTTCAGCCCCAGGGGTAGGCTCCGCTCATGCCCAGGCCGGGAGCAATGTATCCGCTTCGGGAGGCAAAGCCAAGAGCACACTTTTCGACAGTCTCTTTGGTGCTTCCCCAAATAAAGGTGTTCAACATAATAAAATGCAAGAGAGAATTAGTAAAATAAAGTCGGGTTCCCATCAGAAATCCAAGAGTCATAGACGTAAGTGCAAAACTTTTTCAAAATGTATTTCATTTGTTTTACCCATAACAAGCTTATAGATTATAACACGATTCGTATGTATTTGTGTTTTGCAAACAGAAACCGTAAAGAAAGAAGTTAAATTAAGCGAAGGAGAGTTAAGGCTTTCGGAGGACGTCCCTACATCGGCTGTTGAGTTGAGGGTAAAGGAGAAGGTATTATCCTTCGACATTTTAAGTGTTTTAACTATATTTTATTCCTAATTGCACTACTTGATCGTTTAGTTTTATAGTAAATTGTCTGCCATAGTTATATTGTTTTCGTAATATCTCCCTTGTGTATTATTGTTACTATTCGCGATTCAATCCTATGAACATACTTAGTTGCCTTTGCATGAATATGAAAAATATATCTTTGCGTTATTATTAATAATTTGAAATATTTTGTGCGTAGTTCTTAAAAAAGTTGAATCGTCAAGAGAGGGTCGTGGAAGAAGTTAAACTGTCACTGAAGCCGCACTACAGTAAAAAACACATTACGAAGGACGAGTATAAAGAGATTTTACGAAAAGCTGTACCCAAAGTAAGCACAGGTTCTTCAACTCTTCAATTTATGACTTTTATCATTCATTAATCGAAATAATTTTTTTGATTTTTTACAGATTTGTCATAACAAGTCGGGAGAAATCAACCCCAATAAAATTAAGGAACTCGTTGAAGCATACGTGAAAAAGTTTCGACACGCACGAAAAAGGGATTAAAATAATTATATAATAGATGTTAAATTGAGTAAAATCCTAGCAAAAACACCTTACTTTAAAATTTTAGTTCCAAAATGATATGTCCACATTAAAAATACCTACCCAATATTTTAGAAAAATGAGATAGCGTATCGATAATAACCTTTCAATACTCTTGAACTTTACCGATAGGTAAAGATATAGGTGTATGTAACAATTATTTTAAGTTGTTTTAAAATAGATGAATGAGTGTAACTATAATAATATAACTTGTTGTTAGCGCTAGTAAAGTATACTTGTACAGACTGGTACCGAAAAGTTCTCTCGCATGTCCCTTTCGTCAAACTGTTGCATTATCATAACATCTATCATTTGGTCGAGACTTGCAAATAACGGAGTCAATAGTCATTATTGGACAGCGAGAGGAGAGTTGTTTTGTGATGCAATTTATTTGTTCAAGCATTTACTTAGAATCCATTTAATCGCTTATGAGTAACACTTCATGGTTTCTATAGCTGTTTTACTATCCAAATTATATCTTATTCCGTGAATAACTTTTAGGGGGTCAACATTTGATTTGTAATAGGTAATTAATGTTGTATGATAAATTATTACGAACTGGAGTTTCAGTTACGTTTTTAACTTAAAACTACCTATAAAATGTATCTGTTAGATATGGACTGTCCCAATTGATTAGGTTAGGTAGCAATATATTATGATACACCTTTTTAAATCACGCATGATTTTCTTCGTATCGTAATTGCACTTTATGCTTGATTAGAAAATGTTGAGTAAGTAGGAGTGGTGATATCATTTTGGAACGCCTTAATTAAGGTGTATTATTTATTGAACATTATATGAACACGCGTTTGAATCTTGACGGAAAATTATGGATGACAACTGTCAGAGGATAAACTATAATGCTGTGGACCTGTATTATAATAATGAGTACTATTTAAAATTAATGTAGGTATGTTATTTTGTTTCTTGTATCATGCATCGTATCATGTAGGTATGTAATTATGAAACTGTATGTAGGTATAATGCATTGTTTTAATTTTTTGTTATGACGACTAACTAACGTCTATAATATTATATTTTTGTCCATATGAAGACTATAAAAATGACAAGTGTTTTATTAAAATAAAACCAAATGTTGACACCAACCGCAATGTATCCTTTAGCAGCTCAGCAAATAAATATACCTTTCAAGTGTGAAATATATATATGGAAATAAACATACTTAAGCATTGCAAATAAATTGTTTAAAGTCTAAGTAGTCCCAATTATCTCGCTTGCTTGTGGAATGTTATCTTATCTTCTTAAATTAGTTAGGTTCATAATGTATCTACCAGTTCTAGTAGAATAGAAAATATATAGAATGCGGAGTGTGTGGTTATAGTCTTAGCTTGACTTATGTATTTATTATTATATTATTATTATTATTAATATCATTATTGCTACTATTATTATTATTACAATTATTATTATTATCAATTTCAATTTATACTGTTGTGTACTACTATGCGAAATACTGTTTATTTCGTTATGTAATAGTATATGTATATGTCACAATAAAAGATAAAAGTTTTCGAATTATATGAATAATTTAGTTTCGTTGAGAGGCATGCATCATTTTCACTCTGTTTGCATTACCTATTTTTGATATTTTTTTCAAATTCTAGAGATGTTGCACCTAATTCTTGTTTGGCAAATTGAATACAACAACTAGTTCAATAATATTTTTTCATTCTCATAACAGATTTTAAAATTTTACTCATAAAACATGCTTGAATAGTGTAAAGTAAAATGGAGTATGAAAGGAATTAGGAATCCATATTAATTATATGTACTTCTTTCTACTAAATAATATTTATTGGCATATTATTGGTTGCATCATGATTCCTGAAATGAAATCAGTCATATGTCAGTTTGTTCATGTCCAGTTATTGCTTCTTTCACCCGCACACGAATAAATTAACCAACCAGCAGCGATTATTGTCTTGTGCTGTAACACACAGGTAAAGATTTCTTCAATTTAATAATACATGATTAGCAGAATTAGCACTCTGAGTTTGACTTGCTGCAACGGAGCTGGAACGAGAGTAGTAGTGCATGACGCATGAGATTTATACGACGCTACGCCACAATAGAATGGGAATGCATTGAGACTCTTTTGTAAAGTTTTGTAATGTTTTTACGTTTGGAGACTGCTAAGACAGACAAGTTATGTGAATAATTAGTGACTTTAAATTAGTGACTAAAATATTACATATTAACAGACTTTATGCTTTGATACTTCAGAGTTATTTTAAATAATCTGAAATCTGGGAGGAAGATACAAGAAGGGAACTTTTGCGGCCATTGGTTGCCAAATAACCCGTTATTTCGGAATCTGGTTGGGTACTTCCTATAAACATGCCCTTTTAAGGGCATGTATACATGTATACTTACAATTGAATCAGGGTTAATAATGTGTAATCGACAATTATTTGAGAACTGTAAAATAAACAGATGAAAGAATCAGAATGCTATATAGCAAAGCAAAGAAATATGCGAAATCTACTACGGGAACGAGGCGAGTGTGGTAAATGGCACTTATTCTTAAATTTTATTTTTTATAAGGCACATAATGCTTCTCAAATGTGAGGCAATCAGAGTTACTTGTACCTGACAAAATAAATAATAATATCTGCCATAGTAATGTCCACTTCGTTAGCCATAATTTTGTTTATATTCCGTCCTATTATACCAGCCTGCTAACTTATTTTTTAAGATGGGGCACTGTGGCACATGCCCCCCCCCCCCAAATTCCGGGAAAAAGGCAAAAAATATCTAAAAAATAGCCAAAATTGTCGCAGTGCATTTTTGGCTTATTTTAACTTAAATTTGCCATAATTTTTGCGAATATGGCACTCTTTTGCACTAAATTTATTGTGTGCCCCCACCAAATAGAATCCTGGGTACGCTCTTGGTCACCACAAGGGAGATGGGGTGACACGCCCACCTTGAAATATGATAAAAGTATCAATGTTGTTTCTACATACGAAAAATCGGCAAAATTTTCATATTTTTTGTAGATTATAGCCTTTACTTCAAATATTTCACATTTAGTAACTTCTAAGCAAAATAAACTTTCGTAATTTTCCAGTCTGCCTACTCTGAAATCATTTTGAGACGAACCCTATGAAAAATTGCAAGCATAAATAACTTCATATTCAATAATCACACTTCGTATAGAATTTGTGAAGGGACAGGGACTTAATACATCTTTCAATAATCAATATCGTTTAAAAATGGTTATTTAAATGAATACTTGTTATTGCATATGATAATTAAGTTCTTCCTTAGCTGAGTTGAGTATACAATTTAATATGGTTGTTTTGACTTGACTTGACTCGAACTTGACTCGAACGAAAAAACTTGATGTGAAAATATTAATTTTTTATGAAATGACAAAAAAATTTGAGACTCTGTTTACCACGTTTACTATTTTATTGAAAATGAATTAATGGTGAAAATCGAATACAACATAATATAACGTAATAATCAAAAATCGCAAGATATTGTATGTCAATTTTACAGAACGCAGAAAGCAGTTACGTAAAAATCTTCAAGAGCTTGGTGGAGCCACGTTAACTCTATAAAAAGGTAATAAAATGTTATTATTAAAAGGTCACATTCATCGATAATTTTAATGTTTAACATTAGTTCACTTACTTGTCGTGAATTTGACGCAACACAGCAAAGCTGCCTTGATATCGCTGTTCGTTGTACGCTCCAGCCTCTCGCCATCGTTGTCGAATCAAGTTCCAACGATCCAAGTGATTTTGAAACAACAATGCTGGAGAAGGTGCCGATTCGTCAGACTGTAAATAAAAGTAAAACAAACAACGTGGTCACATAGTGTGCATATTCCTAGTTTCTTAGCAAAGCGTTAGTATTTGTAGAATTAATTAATAATTGTCTATTGACAAACTAGGCAAACGTAGTTACATAATTGATGTCGAATTCTTCATCCGTTCTGTCCAATGGCGGAGGTACACGAATGCACATTTGATTGCCATATTCATCATAGGGCAATATATCTGGTGGTGGTAAACGGTAGAAATCATCGGTTTCTCCGTGGTAGTCATTAGATGCTTCAGAATCGTTGTCGTCATCCTTGCGACGAACGTTCACGTTAGCTTTATTCTGCATCCAAGCACGACAAATCGGGTACAACGGGGTATTGTCATCAAATTGGGCCAAATCTACTCCACGATCAAAAAGTTTCATCATAAACGACTGTTGCTGCTTTGGTGGGTCAGTAAATGAATCCGATTTAGCACGCTTCTTCGGGGGTGGGTACCGAAAGCTAAGACGATTATATCCTTGACCGCCTCTATTTAATAAAAGAAAAGAAATGAAATTAACAATACGTAGTAAATCAACTTCACATTTTGTTTCTATTCGCGTTGCTATCTTTTCTATCAATACTTCAAATAATAATTTACTTAAATATATAATAATTTATATTTTCTTTACATGCGATTTTCCTCAGTGTCGCTGTCACTGGTTTCCTCTTGCATAAAATTATCTTGTACCATGTGTTTTAGCACATTCTTGAACCGATTTCTTGCTAGTTTTACATTGAGATCCTCTAAATCCAAACCAACAAAATACGGAACATTTAGACATGATTTTAATCAATGGAAACTTATTGTCAATTGTTACAAAGTACTCAACCATTTTATAACATATAATATTTATCACATTATATTAGAAAGTAGTAAATATTAATTATCATTTATTTATTATTACCTCGAACTTCCTTTTTCACTATTTTGGGATCCATAATGAGCCAGGAATATTTTAATCTTATATGATTACAAACAACAATCACCTCAACAGGCAATAGTCACAGTTTATCACGAAAATAGTAAAACTGAAAAATAGGAAACTAGAATTTTCAATTTTGTTCAATTGATAAGCTAGTGAAATACAAAATTATCAATCACTGTAGGTTGTCGGTTTGTCAGAGGATTCGGTCTTGCAAAATGACCAAAACTCCGAAACTCCGAATCAACTTATTTACACTGACTGAAGCATGTGAAAAGAGGAGTTTGAATTTGGAGAAGCGATACTCGGCTTCGGTCAAGCGAGTGACTGTAGCGGCAGCGGTTCTGGCTGTGTTGTGGCTCGGGCTCGTATAAATGGCTTATTGTGCTTGTGGGCTTGGAGTCGAACGAACATCGAATCCTAGTTTTGCGAAAGACCGCCAAGTGTCGTGCCCACAACAAAGGGTTCATTGATATTTATTATATTTATACTTGCTAAGATGTTATTATTATTATTATTACATTACTTCCCTTCTTCAGGGATCGCGAAACCGGATGTGCATGGTGCCCAAAGCACACCCTGAAAAATGTGAGGGTGGAGTGGGAATGCACACACTGGAATCTTAAAATTGTTACATAAAACTAAAAACTAGAAGATAAGTACAGCACAAGGATATCAGTGCCAATTTTGTAAATTAAATGTCAGCAAAAACATGTAATATTCATTTTTAATTAATTTTTGTAATTTTTCGCCCTAACTTAAGTGGGCGAACGTATAGTACACTAAATTTGTACCCCCATAGCATACCATAAAATCCTACACAGCCAATCTTCAAAAATATTTTGCCTTGAGACACTTGACAGTTTTTAGGGCACTCTTAACAATTCTATAATTATCATAGTTATCAATGCTAAATTATTATTGAACTAAACATTATTTTTATGGAATATATTTAAATTTTCCTTAAAACAAAGGAATCTTTCATTAAATCAGGGAAAATTTTACTCAGCGAAATTAAATCATTTTACAAATCAATGAAAAGGAAACCAGCGTCAAATCAGTAAAGGAATTTTTCATTAAAAATATAGGAAATTTTCATCAAAAGTCAAACAAACTCATTTTATTCAGTCAATAATAATGAAGTGTATTAAGTCTTCCATAGGCAGTAATTATATATATATTAGGGCTTTAGTAGCTCTGACGAATATTTAGTGACGCAAAATCTGTCTAAAGTGTCAGATATGGCATTATTCTTTGCACGGAAAACCTGAATTTTGAATATTTTTAACTTTATCATAACCATGAACATGTTCACATTTTTTTATCTGCTGCAAATTTTATGTAAAAAGTGTACTGTACTTTCTACAAAATGAAGCAAGACGCATTATTATGATTCAACACTTTGTTGTGACCTTGCAACAGAAGTGTTTCATCATTGATGACCTAATAGTTGAATACCTTATAACCTAATGTTTTTCAACAAATGACTTGGCTTCTACTGCCTCTGTAAAATGGTGTACGCAGTTTCAGAGTCTATTTATATTAGGTTGTTTTAAGTTCAACGGATTATCGGACTAAATTATACTGAAAAAGCCGGAAGTGAATAAGTGTACAGAATATCTTGTCAGTAATATTTAACATAATATATTAATAAACTGCCTGCCCAGGTAGTTTTATCTTGCAAGTCTAAACAAATTGATGCTTTTGTAATCCTCTACACACTTACATGAGTGCTAAATTAAATGTTTCTTATTTAATGTAGCTTTACTTTGTGCTGTCGCTACATTCCTTTATTTTAATGCAACACGTTATTTCCTTTGTTTTGACGTCAGATTTCTTTCTTTTAAGGTTCATATATCTGATCGCAGATTTCCTTTCTTTTAATAAAGGAATTTTGTTGATGTCGGATTCCTTTGTTTTAAGGATAGATTAATTGGTACCCTATTTTTATTGGAAAATACAATGATGAAGCAATTATTTGCAGCAAAAGGCCGCAAATAACACCTTTTTCGCAGGATTTAGTAGGGGCACGTGCCCCTGTGCTCCCCCTCGGTACGCCCTTGATGATAATACAGTGGCAAAATATTGTTATTCAGAAAAAAATACTAGCATTCTAAATACTTCTACTGGGTCATGGATTGGATGTTGGAGGAGTCGAGTGGAACGGTGCAAGTCGCATTTTTGTGCAGAGTCCCATGCCCCGAAAGTGTTCAAAGTCAAGAATCCGTTTCAGACAATTATCTCACGAAATCCAATTCAGACGATTCTCCTCATTTTTCAATTGAGGGGAGGCTGAATTTATTTCATGTATATTATTATATTTCTCACTCATTGTCAGACAATTATGTGAGGAAATAATGGTAAATATTTAGAGCTCATTTGGCACAGCTGGTTTCTTTTTTAGTTAGTTGTAGTGGGACACAGACGCTCCTTAACTCCTTAACTGTCCTTACCCTACATTTCGTATGCAAGTTGATAAAAAGGTGTGGCAGTCTAAGAAATGGCACATCAATCTTAAGATTCTCTATAAGCTTTAAATCTGGGCACCTAAATAGAAATCTGGCTGACTTATGTCTTATGTCAGCATCAGCGAGTCGAATGCTGGCTGAGTTCATGTACTAAATGTATATTAGCAAACCAACTAACTATACCATCATCATCATGTCATGTCGTATGTTTTATGCAATAATGTTAACGTAAAATCTAAATATCCAGAGAGGAGAGATCTCTATTATGTCTTATGAGCCTCCTTCCGCCTACTCACTCTCCTAAGAGTCCTATAGCCTATAGCTATGTGTTATATGTAACATAATGTAGATTTACATGCATTTGTATTTCATTTGCATGTACAGATCTTCTACACGTAAGTACATTACATACATTCACTCTCACAATCAGACTCACTCGAGTCGATCCAAATGAAATCGTATTTCTCCAATCTCTCCACTTCACTTGTGTTCATTCATGTCTATGTAGTGCACTGGCAGAGTAGTTTTCATCGTGTGTTTGCGAACGTGTGTGCTTGAGGTCAGAGTTTTTGAGAGTGTATTTAGAGAACGAGGTGTGTAGGGTCTAGTAGTGTGTTTTGTGTTGTATCATCATCTGACTTAACATCCTTAGACAATACTTCAGTACCATTTAATTTGCAAATTTGTTTCTAATTATTATTGTATAATATCTGCAGAATCTTTGTCAAAATGGAAAACATGTTTCAACCTTCGTGGTGTCGGGAAGGAAATTTCCTGCAAGTTCGTTTGTGGTTGGAAGACACTGAAAACGATTTAAATCAAGGGTGAGTTGAGTGGATATAAATACTTAGGTTACAATTTTGTCTGTAAGTCTGTAATAATAATTATATAGGTTTCTCTGTCTCTATTTGATATAAGTGCGTAGGTGTGAGCTAACAGCTAACCACAAGTCGTATACAATTATATCATTACCAGTTTTCCCCTTTATATAATGTTACCTATTGCCTGTTATATTATAGTGGTGAAATCTTTTATGCCCATAATTGACGGTAAGACTGAAAACAATGAAACCGATCTGTGTAACTTTTCCAGATTTGTAGACACATCACAGCATAATTCCATAATTTCTTTAGGAGAATTAGTTTTGTAGGTGAAGAAAATACAGAGGAAACTTTTTGTATCTATAAATAAATGTCTCTAAATGACTTAATTTAAATAGCCTGATGCTGGGGATGGCGATGAGTCAATAATATGTATGAGTCAATATTATACAATTCTGTAAGAGAATGTGAACTAAATTCAGTGTTAGTCTAAGTTAGCCAATATAAAAATCTCAATTGAATTCTGAATTCATGAATTTAATCATTTGTATTGTCATTTAATTTATTTAATAGGCGAGTCATATATTCCATCTTTCTAACCTGAAACCGAAAAGCACATTAATTTTAATTTGATGTTTTTTATTATTTTTTAGAGATGATCATGGATTCAGCCCATTGCACTGGGCAGCCAAGTATGGCCAGTACAAAATTCTTGAATTACTGATTCATCGTGGAGCGAGGGTGAACGTAGTCAACAAAGGAGATGATACACCTTTGCATTTAGCTGCGTCGCATGGACATCAAGACGTCACAAGATTGGTATAATTTTCTGAAATAATTTAACTTATACTGAAACTGGAGCAGTGGCACTAGTCAGACGTTGTGATATTAGTACAGCTTATTATAATTTTATTTCATTCGTAATCAGCTACTTCAGAATCGAGCGGAAGTGAACGCGATAAATGAGCATGGAAATTCAGCTTTGCACTATGCATGTTTTTGGGGATACAGTGAACTCGCTGAGGATTTGGTGGCAAAATTTGGTGCTCTCGTTTCCATCACAAATAAAGACGGAGACACTCCACTTGACAAATGTCGAGGCACTTTGTCCAATCGACTCCATGGTATGGAAAAAATGTCGTTTGCTTAATTAATTTGTCATTTTATCCTACTTAACTCCACTTTTCGATTTTTTTAACTTCTCATTCAACTCTCACTATAGTTTATATAGACCTTGGAGGTCATGTTTTTAAGTATTTTGTTGTTGCAAAGAGTCGATTAAAACTAAGGAATTTATTTTCAACAGACAAAGCCGTGGAAGCTGGACAAGATTTGAAGAAAATCCCATACAAAGACCAAAGTTGGCTTGGACTAAAAACTCACCGAAGTCGTAAGTTGTAATTGACTTACACCTTAATATTATTATGTTCAGTTTTACTGTTTCTATAAATTACACAATGAAACCATATATAGCGTTCGTTTATTACTGGTGAATGGAAGATTATTACGGACATTGACCGTAACATTTATTTTTATATGTATATATATATATATGTTGATAATTTTTCTGTTATTGCAGGCGATGCGACATTGTCAAGACACAAAGGGATACTTATAAAAGACCTAAAACTTACAAAACAGTTGTCGGAAACTGCAACTAGTCAAACTTGGCAAGGTCACTGGCAAGGCAATGAAATAATCGCAAAAATTCTTCTTCTCAGGGAATGTACTGCTCGTATAGCAAGAGATTTCAACGAGGAATTTCCTAAACTTCGGTAATTAATTCTAAACTTGCTAATGACACGTGTTTGCCAGTGTATGCCTGTAACATTGCGTATCTCTGCATTTAATTGTATAGTATTCTCTGCTATCTTCTTAGGTTTTATAAAATCCAATACTATGGTATGTTTTATTTATTGCAGAATATTTTCACACCCTAATATTCTTCCTGTTATTGGATGCTGCAATTCTCCGCCAGACTTGGTAATAATCAGTCAGCATATGCAGTTTGGCTCACTGTACAATGTTCTTCATCAGACAACAAACATAGTCGTCGACTCGACTCAGGCTCTCAAATTTGCACTTGACATTGCCCGTGGAATGGCGTATTTTCATAATCTGGAGAGAGCTGTGCCAAATTACTATTTAAACAGCTTTCATGTTATGGTAAGTCAAAATTGCCAATTGATTATTAATGTGCTTCACAATTTACACATTTAAAATTCAAATATGCGAAATAATAATAAAATTGGCATATTTTAATGTTAGTAACAGTAAAGAAGTGTCTTTATTGTGTTATTTAGATTGATGAAGACCTGACAGCAAGAATCTGTATGTCGGATGCAAAGTTCAGCTTCCAAGATAAAGGAAAGTTTTACCACCCGGCTTGGATGTCTCCAGAAGGTAAATGCTATGTTATGTAAATGTAATAAATATAAAGAAGTCTCGTTTTAAGTAAAATATTTACCGTTCACCTCTTTTTTTGCAGTTTTGCAAAAGAAACCAAATCAGATTAACATCAAAGCTGCAGATATGTGGAGCTTTGCTATCGTTTTATGGGAACTAGCTACACGCTATGTGCCATTTGCGGATTTAAGTCCGATGGAAATAGGAATGAAGGTATATTATACTATTGACATTAAAGTAGACTTACAGCATAATGATAAAAGAAGTAATCTAGACTCCAAGCTCAAAACAAACTTATATTTTTATTACTTTGCAGGTTGCAATGGAAAGTTTGAGAATTCAAATACCTCCTGGAACGTCTCCACACATGGCAAAGCTGATTAAAATTTGCATGAATGAAGATCCAGGGAAAAGGCCTACTTTTGACATGATTGTACCAATAGTAGAGAAGATGCAAGCTCATGTCTCATAAAAGTGTAGCAGCTTAGCTGAGTCCTTGCCTAGATTTCCGTATCCACATGAAATATTACTTTACAGTTAAAATTAATTAAATAACCTGCCGTCGTGAAGTGTCGAAATAATATATATATTCCTCTCAGGGTAGTAGAGTCCATGTAAAATGCGACAGAGTGGTTGTAGGATTAGCTACAGTTTTATATTCCACATCTATTGTAGAATTTTTTATGAATTTGGCGACGCCAAAAATATAATGGACTCTGAATATCTTGCATTGCAAAATCGAATGCATTAAACAATGCGTATGGTACGCTACAATAACCACTTTCTGATATTTAACAAAATAATTTTACAGTGTCCGATAAAATCAGTGTTGCCCACAAATACTTAATTACAATACAAATATTTCATTATAATTACACCTATTTCATGTATTACATTATTATTAATGTCCAATTTGTTTTATTGTATAACATTGTTTAATTTAATACTGTACTGTAATTAGCTTTATTGTTGTTATAAAACGTTCGATAGAAGTAGAAAGTTGCAATATAAGGAGAGATTACAGTTTCTAGTAACAATCGCAAGCACAAGATGAATAATATTTTGCTTGGTAGGTGTTCACGCATTTTCATGAAAATCTGTCTAGCCAATTTTAACGTGACAATGTCAATTAACGGCCTAAAGTCTCATTTGTTGTCGGATTTATCTATCTAGTAGAATCTTTCTATATTGTGTTGAACTTGTGGGATATTCTGACGTCTCAAAGTTTGTGAGATATTCACGATTTAACGTAAGTGTGCCACATGCAATAGTAGCACACATAGTATATGTAAACCTAATTTTATTATAATATCAACCTAATTAGATCATAGAATAGATCATAATTTTATGGAACAAGTGAACAAACAAATCGTGCCTTAGGTATTTATAAATTAGGCAACACGCCTATGAATAAGGATGCAATACACCAGGGCAAAAAGTATTACAAAATGATAATATACCAGTGCACTGACAATGAGTACCAATAAATGTGCCTCGCTAATAACAAAATCCGTCGTCGATAATGTAGGAATATTCATCAGTATTTAAACCAACCAGGTGCCAAGTGTTCTATTTAAGGCTTTTATATTATTATTTGCATTTTACAAGTCTATCTACGAGTAAACAATAAATAAATGCTAATAATACTAATAAATATGATACTGTGAAAAGCTCGAAAGAATGTTATTCACGATGATATAATCGCAACAGTGCCATGTCTTCCCCATATAGAAGACTAAAAATGTGTAATTATAATCTTAAACTCCAAGGTTTATACATTTAGCCTTTATTCTGAGAATAAACAAGTACATTAACCGAAATTCATTATTCAAAATTAATTAATCAAAATTTTTGCATTATTTCATAGAAAAATTCAAGAAAATCCAAAAACTATCTTGTAGTGAATTTAAATCAGATAAACCCAAACGATTTGTATTATTTGTCAGCAACATTACTTCATTTTCCGTTAGTCATTTACTCACATTATACCCTAAAGCACATATACAATACAAAACATATCTCTAATTGTAATCAAGCTTGCAGACGACGAAACCTCAAGAGCAATGTATCCAAGTATTCGCTGTGTGGAATTAACTGTAAAAAGAAAAAAATAACAGTTATGAACGATATATACTAAAAAATATATACCTGTGTAGACAGCCATTAATACCACAAATGCAAATCTACAATGCATATCAAAGCATCCCACTATTTCCATTTTAACAAAGTAATTATTTGTAAAAGTACCTTAGATACATCAGAAATTTGCTTCGCGGTGACTTCCGCTTTGGCAATCAGCTGCTGTCGGGTTTTTTTGCTATCTTGATCATAGGATGTGAACTTGGGGAAATTTTCAGCAATAAAAATTTCCGTGTGAAAGTAAATGAGGGTAAGACCGCACTCGATGATGACAGTTAGGTTTGCAATCAACTTTGCAAGAGAAGGCAAGGCAGCAGATGTAGACAATTTTCCAGCAGCATTATTGATTACTTTCAAAATTACGCCAAATGCAAGTTCATCATCAGAATTTTTTGAAATATCCGATTGAAGATTCTAGTTTTAAAACCATTCTGCAGTTTCGTTTGGATAGTATTTCTTCTTTCACTGCTTCATGATTTCTGGCATGTCCACACAAAAACATCATCGCGTTTCTGACAATTCGAATGTTGAATTCTGAGTCGCTATTTTCTTCCGCATATACTCGCAATATATTCAACATCTTTGAGTAAATGCAGTGTTTTCTGTTGATAGCGTTGGCAGGAAGTTTTTGGCCGATTTTCCCCATTAAGGATGTAAATAAAGAGACCGAACTAGCTTCTGTGGTATCTGGAACGTGCTTCAGATTTAACAAACACCCAACTGCCGCATCATGAGTTGTGATGAAGTGCCAAATCTTGTTAATACAAACATTCACAAAAATTAATATAGCTGTAACATGTAAATACTTAAACTCTTTAAACCAAATGTAAATAGATATGATATACTTTACCTGATTAATTAAAGTTAAATTTTTGGGAGCGCCATACAGCAAAACATGGAACAGTTTGAAAACAGTAGAAAATAGCAAATTTGTTTGTGTCATTTCAGGTGGTGTAATAAACTGCTGTGAACTTCCAGGAAAATTGAACCCACGTCGTGCATTTTGATTAATTCCCGAAATGGAGTTTAAACCAAAAACATTCATATCTGTGAGTCTGTGAACAATGTTGACATCCATGAGCAAACGGGTAGCCTTAGGTCCAGTGTCAGCCAAGCGACATAATAAAGACATTTTCGCTTCAAAGGCATACATGGCTCGCATATGGGATTTTTCTGGTTGTTTTGAAAATAACTGAATCAGATTGACATCGTCCACTAACGACAGATCATCCACCAATTTGCGAACATAGCCCTTCACCAAAATATGATTTAAAATGTTCGTCTGTGAATATGACGTTCCCCCCAGCTTTGAAGTTGATCTAATCGTAGAGTTATTTGGATCGAAATGCATTGTACTGTTGCTCAACGCTTGCTTAATTGAGGTATTGGCTTCGGACCTAAAGCTTTTATTAGACACACTCGTATTCAGTTCTGATTTATTTAGTGTGTCACCAGCAGCTCCACTTGTTAAATTCAGTGTTGCGTTGACAGCCGTTTTGTATAAATGTGCAGTGTCATTTGCATCCAGTCCTTTGCTAGACGTCAATCTTAAAATTTCTCCGATAAGGTTCATTGCTTGCATTCTACCTACTTCTGTGGGTTGAAATGAGTCCCGACACAATGTATCCATGATGACGGTTAAACATGAGCCATAAGCATTGATTCCTTCATTCTTAAACATGGATATGAGGTAGAGGATGCAAGAATACAACAGTGCTCTAACGGACGGTGATTGTTCTCCAGAAGCCCATGTACAAATATCCTTCAAGATCACGTGAATAATTGTGGGGCTCACTTCCGCTCTCAATTGGCGAATCACAGCACAAAGTGTTAACGTAGTTTCTGCTGACAAACGAAGAAAATAATTGGAAGGGGACACAGAGCTTGTGATTTTGATTAGGAGTACTCGTAACATGCTGGTGACAAAATCAACACCCACAACACTCAAAATGTTCGGAGATAAAACCATAACTTCCAAACATTGTCTCCAGCCATCTAATACCAACATCTTGGCCGCTTCCGATCTTCTCATTGCATTCAGCTGTCTGGCAAAAATTGTGATTTCCTGAGACAAAAAAGTTAATGATGAAAAAGATTGAATTCGATTAAAAATTTCTTGGCATAGTATTAGTTGTCTGTCATGAAGCATAATATAAAACATTATGGAAACTTACTTTCGCTTCTAAGTTAATGCTTTTTCGTAGTCTGATAACAACATTTTTCTCAAGTTCCCTTATTTGCTCTCGTAGAAGTGCTTCCAACATTTCAACACGGATTATTTTCACCTTAAGTTCCCCCTGGTATACCTCGCAATTCTGAATAGCCTGAAGACAACCAAAAATTAGTAATGACTGTATATTTACCACACACACACACATGTTAGTTTAAAATATTTTAAAATTAATATATACGCTTACTCTTGAAACATGGGACGGGTCGAAAAACTCCAATAATGGCAACTCAATGGATTGATTATCAACTTCAAAACGAGACAAAATGTCTTGAAACTTGTACGTTTTGCGTTCTAAAAATTTTAGTGCTAGTGAATTGGCGTGATGAGAATTCTTCAATTCTACAGCCATGACTTTCAGAAACTGGCCAATGTTTTCCAATGATGTATTGTTGCTGGGAAATGCGGTAGAAAGTAGTTTGGTGAAAAAGTGGTTACTTCGGAGATATTTGAGAAGTGGATACCACAATATAGGATCACGAATCAAAACTAAAATTGTTGCAAAAGCATCCTGCAATGTAGCACAATTGTCCACCAGCGCGTGTAAAACGGTAATAGGATAGTTTTGCACACCTAAAAAAGTGAAAAGGAAAATTAGCAGGGGAAAATATATTTTAATCAGATAGTACAAAAAAGTTATTACTTTTAAACTAAAACTTACCAGGATTCTGAAACTCTATTTTCTTATCCACTCCCAAAAGATACAAGGCCAAATTTGGAGAAGAATGGACCACACTTGAGCGAATCAGTTGCAAAATTGTAGTTTTCATAGCGTCATCACAGTTCACATCGTATAACATTTGGGTAACTGTGTGTCTCAAAATTATTGCGACATTGTTGTTTGCTGTTATTGAATTGTATAAATGCAAATCAGTTTCACTGTGTTCCGCAACAAGAAAGGAAACTATTTCCAATGCCACGGAGCGATGAGCCTCTGGATTCAGTTTATCGATAAACCTAAACACACAAATTTCAATCAATATGCATAAAAGCGTACGGGCAGTGCATTCAGAAATTAATTTTGTAATGCGTACTTCACAATAGTCAAAAGATACTCTGGTCTTCCAGTATTGGAGACTGTTCTCATCAGCAGATCATGAAGACCAATTATTACTGTCGTTTGCTGTTGGATTTGGAGAAAATAAATATTAATTATACTGACAATGAGTTATATTGAAGTGCAAGTCAAAAAGTTAACATTATAGGACAATAATAACCTTATTGGGTAAAGTATCTCTGTGGTAAAGAAACCAAGTTTGACGCTGCAGAACTCTCAGCATTAAAGTTAGACATTGCCAACTGCATTTGTCTACATGTGCAATCTCACCGGTTGACATTTCTCTGACTCTGTTGCAATCGTGTAGGACTTGAAGACACTAATATACAACACGATAAATATTAAACGCATTCCTCCGAATAATGAGAAAAACATTCTCAAGTGACAATATTATGAGTGTTACTACGTGTAAATAATAGAATCTGCTTACGCTTCTTAGAAGAGGAGAGTCGCACAAAAGCTGGAACATAAAGGAGGAAACAACGTCCAACAAACTTGAAACAATATTCAAAGCAAGGGTCCCAATAGTCCACCTCTCCATGACATTTTTGTACGATCGGTTTGAAAACTTTAACAGGATGGAATCGCAAATATATGCAACATAAGGATCGAAAGCGCCGTTATCAAAAACAACTCTGAAGTCATGTTCCAGCATATTGTAGTCGGTCTGAGGAAATCTTGCGTCTATTAAAGCTTTCATTAACTTCAAAAGAGCAATGGTCAATGGATACACCGTGTCTCTTGTTTCTCTATCTTCCAGTTCGGTCTAAGACAATATTCATAACAAATACAGGTTATACTCCGTACTAAACGTAAAAATGATTAACTTTATTTTACTATAAAATAAATTGTACTTACCCTCAAATCTCCAACTCCTTGGTCAATCAGTTTAGTTTTATAGAATAGATCCCACAGATTTGTAACAACTTCAGGACTTGCAGATTCCGATGGGATCATTGCTGCAGCCACTTGAATCGTTTTGGCTCTAATTTCCACTGGCACAGATCGAATTTTCCCCATATGGAAACACATTTTCACCCACACAAAATTTGAGGAGCAAAAATAATTACGTACAGACTCAGAACCTGTACATAGAGTTTCTATGAGATCTAAATAGCAACATATGCTGGTGGTTTCCGCTGGGTTCATCATCATTTTACTTGGATTCATTTCAAATCTTTGCAAAACAGGACCATCAAAGTTCATTTCTACTCCATAGCTGGACAAATATTTCATCATTGATTTGAAAAAGTGGTCAATACACATAGTGTGTCCAGTTTGCTTCAATATATTGAAAACTCCTGACGGAAAACTACTTGCAAGTCCTGTGAGCATTTTGGCATTGCAAATAAACAGAGCATTTGCATCACTGCAAGCAGACCGGATGAATTTACTCAGTACAGCCAGGTGAGGATCAAGACTAAAGTAATCCGCTCCCAACTCAAAAACATCACTGTAGTAAAACAGGCCAATGCACTCAAGAAAGCTTTCATATTCCCTAGGCAAATTTGGAGGACGATGTATTCCCTGTTCGTAGTACAAAATGGCAGTTTTAGCAGCATCCTCCGAACGATTTTTCAGTTCTTTCATCTTGATGGGCATAAATGAAATGAAGTCGACGAACAATTCGTGCATACGACGCATTAGATTTTCTTCATCCGAATATCTCTTGGGGTATAAAAATATATACTTTTTCAGGAAAGCAAACACATCTGTTTTTAATTCAAAATCATCATCTGATTTCAACAAATTAGTTTTCGCTTCTGGTAACAGTAGTGATCTCCGACGGGAAGAATTAATGTTGGCCTCTGATATAACTTTATAGGCTTTAGCGTAAAATGCCAGTTTGTAAAAGTCTAACAGTTCTGGGCTTTGAAATCCATCCGCAGTTTCGTTATCTTTTATATACTTCTTCATGCCTTTTACAAATGTTTCATCCACATCTGTCAAGGTAATATTATTGCTTATACAGAAAAGAACGCTTGTCAATAAAAGAATGTCGTCTTTTAGGATTACAGCCTCTGGCTGTGTAGTTACATGTGTCTTCAGGTAATCTAATAATCTGTATAAAAATGGGCAATTTCAGAAGATATTTGTAAAATATGTTGTATCAATCAATAATAATACAAAATCAAATCTTTAATACCGTAAAGTATCCTTCCAAGCAACACGATGCTGAGCACACCAACAGAACACTATTTGGGCAAGTCCAAGTCTAATGGAGTTGATAAACTTTGATATTTCCGTACGATGTCTCCAGTCACCCAAAGCTAAGTTTCCGTCCAACAGTTCCATGGCAGCCTTTTCTGAAGTTTGCTCAAAATTGACTGTAAAAAAATAATTAAATACCTCAGAATTTTCCTACAACAAACCCATAATATGAATTGTAGAATGTTAACTACCCAAAAGTCTGTCCATCATATCGCCAGAAAACACTGCATCAAAAACACTCTGAAAGAGATCTACTATTTTTGAAGGAATTGTAGACGACCAAGTTTTTCCCGGAAGCGCTTGAATAATCGTCAGTAATGATTGTACGATGGCATTTCTGCCTTCATAGTATAGATATACTGCAAGAAGACCTCGACCCCAACCAGGGTGTTTATCCATTTCCGTCTCCGCTACAAAAACAGTAAAACTGTGAATCTCACAAAGTATATACATACATAAAAGCAATTTATTATTTAATAAACAGGTCATCATTTGAAGCACCAATTGTCAGTCTAAGAAACTTAATAATACACTGCATTACTAATTGAATAAAATGTAAAAGAGCAAATCATCGATTATACAAACCTGTGGCTAACAGATCGAGAGCTAAAAATTCATTAATGTTGAACATGTCTGAGAGTAGAAGTGCTTCGTTGATAAGCTGAGGTGGCAAAACTTGCTTTCCGTCATGGCCCTTAAAGTAGGCTCCTTCACCTCCCGCATTTCTCAATTCCTGTCGGTCAGCTGCGTTGCACCCCTGAATTAATATAATAAAAAATACGGTCTAAATTATCAACAAATTAATAATTACTGTAAAATTAACAAAGGATGTATGTACCACATTAATTATCTAAATACTACCCCACATAATTATACTACATTATAGCTAACTAACGTTTTCTGCGATAGACTAGATCATCTCGGAAGTATTGAGTAGGAGACACGAAAATAAGATTTGATATGACTAAATTGCATACATATTTTCCTTTCAGTTTTCTACTTTCAACAGTATGTAGTTTGTATTTACATCAACAAAAATTGACATTGTATTGTTGATTAGCTTATCTTTCTAATTCATTGATTCATAATATATCCATTTCAATTATTTACCTTGCATGACAAAAGCGAAATAAAATCCGGTTTGTGAATTGCCAGCATTTGTTGCACTTCGTCAAGGCTTTCCGGACTGACGTCAACGAGAGCCCGTTCGACAACATCCCGCAGATCCCGGTAAGGAGTCCAAAGCTCCCCGGTTCCAATTATAACTTCAGTGATCGTCGGTTGGTGACCCTTATTTAACACTTTCATGGTTTGGCTGTTGGTATACACAATCAACAATAGGCAAATGATAATTGTCGACTAACAAAACCACGTTCTACTTTAGTTTTTTCCAATTTTCAATTAAATGTTTTTATTATCAGAACAAGACAATTTAGAGTGGCTACTGGCTACACGTCTGATCTTTCTCAAAAATTGATCATCGTCCATGATCTATTTCAGAATAGTTAAAAATTAGAGTAACTGGCAATCAGAATAAATTCAAACTTCACTTTTCGGTACGTTAGGTCACCGACACAAAAACCGCACACGCTACTTAGGAGGGTGCTGTTCTGCTTCTGCTAATCAACAAACAGGCAGTCGCTTTTTTCCCGCTTTCCCGCTCTACTAATTCAGAATTCAGACGAGGCAGCAGAATCAGACAGAAATGACCAGATTCATCATCTTGAGAACTTTAGACTTTAGATACACACTATGACCAAGGACTAAGGACGTATCTACGTATGGGCTCACCGGTCCCCTCCCCCTAGATTCAAGAAAAGAGACTATTTGTCAAAATTTGCAGCCAAAGGTCAGGCAGGCATTTAGGCATTTTTTTGTTGTATGAGCCTCCCCATTACAAATGTCTAGATACGCCCTTGACTATGACCTATAATGTCAATAAAATAAAGTAGCTTCCGCTACTTAATAAACCGGTGCACTGTTTCAAATTAAGCTATCCGGTCATTAGAAAACAGAAAACATTTTAAATCATTTGAAAACTGATTTTCATTGAATCTGTTCAATTGTTCTTCAATTTATTTAATTTCTTGTCTGACTATCCTAACATATTGGTCAATTAATTTCACTTTGTTTCCAATTTTCTTGAAATGACGCTTGACTCCCATTTTCTTCTATTTTGGTAAAAGTATTTTAGTTATTTTTGCAATTTGAAGATTCAATAAAGTAGTACTAGTATGCTATCAACTGTTTATTTAAAATCTGGTGTAACCTGGATGAGATTAGTACCTTCTAGTCACAATAACAATAATATTATATGGTCTTTCAGATAATGAGATAATTAATGATTAAATATCACAAATATGTTATATAATGAGAAAAATTATAACAGATTTTGAAGTATAAATCAACAAATACATCTTTTATTTTGATTACATTATTTTTGCTCAAAGTATTTTGCATTTTATTCTTACATTCTGATTTTTGAATGAAAGTATTTTGCACTGATTTGAAAAGTAAACAGTATTTGCTTATAATACAATCTTACGGATTTTCATTTTTTTAGAATTGCATACATTTTCGAACTGCTGGTTCATTATTTTGTTGCTATCATACAAGGTGTTTCAGTCTTCAGTATACGTTTCATGGTAGGCTTTTACATATGTATTAATGAAAGATTTCAATAAAAGTAGGTTATCGAATTAATTAAAGATGGTCTAAGCGTGTCTTCCACCTTGAATGATGCAAGCCTCTATTCTTTCCGACCAATTACTATGGACATTGAACAATTGTATTGCATAGGGGTGATGCGAGCACAGCAATCGATAATCCGTTGTTTAACTCTTCAGTGTTATAGGGCTTCCGGGCTTCGTGTCGTAAAGTCCCATAAAAAGAAATCACAATGGATTAAGTCAGGACTTCTGGCTGGTCAATGAAACGGTCTACCACGCTCAATCCAATTTGGAAAAACCCCACCTAACCAGTTTCTTACTTCAATTGCGTAGTGCTGCATCTTGCTTAAATGTTTGAAAGTCGAAATCAAACCCAATCTTAACGGTATAAGATGGACAATTAAACGTATGATAATAAGATGCTCCGTTAACGTTGCTCTTAAAAATAAGGGCCGATTAGCCGATTAAGCTCCACAGATTCCCGCCCATCCGATGGCATTATTTTCGGTGAGCCCCACTCACGTACAGAGCTCCTAACTAATTAGGGTTGTTTGAGGACCAGTTAAGTATGTTTTTCTTGTTCACAATCCTTCATGGAAATTAAAATTTGCTTCATCGCCGAATCAAATTTTGGACGGAAAATCCTCATTCTCTTCCAGTCATTTGCGAGCCCATGAGCAGAATTCATTCTCGCTTTTTCTATGACTCGACGAGGATTTTTTTCACTGGTTGCAGGTTGCAGTTATTTTCCGCTCGGTTTAAGGAAGACAAGTCGCAGTACCACTTTTCTTGAATCTTGACAAGTGTCTCCCCACAAAGCTCCCTTTTCTCCATTTTTGCTAGTGTGAAAGTTATTTACTGTAAGAGGCCTATTAAACACATAATATTATTAGACTATCGTGAAATAGTTAATTAAGTTAATCCATATAAACGCCTATGCATTTTTCACATACATGCTCAAAAAGACGCAGACGGGGGAAAAGCATAATCAACTTGTTTATTGCCAATGCTATTTGCTATTTTTACCGCTGAAAAAATGGCAGAAATGATAATATTGCCATAAGGTAGTTGATTTCAAAGCAATCAGATTTTGTTACCTATTCATAAAATTAATCATCATCATTAATTACTCCGTTTATCATTAAAAGGCACTACATTATCATACCACACATACCTTGAACCTTGTTAGCATAGCATAAATACACATACAATACACGACATAGATCTGAACACGAAAGACAAAGCAACTAAATATTGCTACAACTGAACTGTTAGAGTACCTTGAAAACTTGAAGCTTTATTATTGCTTTAGGTACCAGGTGAGGTAGGTACTTTCACTTCACCGTTGTATAAAATTTTATGAAGATGTTGCAATGTTTCCCTAAATGCAGATATGCAGTGGAAACAGCGGCAACATTAATATGAATAAAATTTGAAAAGTGGTGACGGGCCTCACAGTTTTGATTGGTAGGTTTACGGTATGACCTTAGTACAAATAATCTTTGGGATATTGGTAAATAAAATGTTGGATGAATATACCTACTAGATTGGTCGTGGATACTGTGTATATATGTTATTATTAAAGCAATATACAGAGTTACTCCTAAGTTTGTTCAACTTTTAGGTAATCTACAATGTGATTATTAAATTACAATATTATTTACTCGAATAGCTGTGCAAAATGCGCCCACTTTTAAAGTTGACATCTGAAATAATTTTTTGTATAATATGGGTTACCTAATATTTATGTCTGCTATTTTTGCGTTTAATTTTTTTATGTACATATATAATAATTCCAACGTATTATGTGAGTTACAGCAGCCCTATAAAATTCCAAACGTTTTTGTAATAACGTAATTTTTTAATACCAATGCATTTAATGCCAAAATCTTAATTTTGCAGTAATATGAACAACGAAACCTATGTTAAAAAATCGTCATTTAATTTTTAATGTTATTATCATGCCTAATTAGTATTTTAATCAAATATATATAATAAAAACTGTTAGTACCTGTATTGTATTTAAATAACAGTAAAAATATTATTGCAAAAGTGAAATTTTGCTTTCCTAACAATTATTGTATTTTCAATGTTTCATGTTGTATGTGCCATTTTCTTGGCACTTTCGACCCGTTTTGGAAACAGTATGGTGTAAAATAATGTGCGTTGACTTATAAGTCGCCTTGTAAGCAATAACAGTCTTCACTCGCTTCACTACTCATTGTACTAACATATTTTTATTATCATTATTCAAGTAGGCAAAAACGGTTTTATGTTTATCGTTTCTGTATAGCACTGGCATGGCACTGGCTATACAAACTGATTGAATTGAGGTGTATAGGTCATAGACATAGATTGTATTTTAGGTTTAATTAAAGTAAGATGAGGATCGATGATCATTCATCGTGATCACATCTGTTGTCGCAGATTTAAGGTCATTACGTCTTATTTGTGTGGTTTCCTGTGAGTGGCAGTTTTAATGCCTGGATAAACATAAAATGGAATTTTGCAAGTGACAGTTGTTTTCAGCTTTGTAAATAATTGTGACCTTGACGTGTAGATATTTTTATCAGTGTCAGTCGTAGTTGGTTTGAACTTGATGGGTGTTTATAATTCTTCTCGTGAGTATGTAAAATCAAAAACCTAAATTCAAATAAGTAAATTGTTGCACTCATGGATAACTGCTGAACCCCATTTGTTAACTGTTAGTTCGCACACTATTGCAACAGAATTCGATTTTAAGTTATAACAATTTTTCATAATACCTACATTATACTCTAGCACTCCGTAATCGAAGATTGCATTTATGGGTTATAAATCATTATACTTGCAAATAAACCATTTTCCATAATTTCAGTTTAATAATAATAATTTTGCGTGGTTAGATTGGAATCCAAATAGTCCGATCTGTCCGATTTGTGTGAGTTTGTGCCAATCGAGGAACTACTATCAACTAAAGTGGTTAAAATCTGGTCAGATACGAGTTTTAGTTAAACAACTTTCAAGGACAAGTGAAGAGTAATTGCGCGTAAAAGCGAAAGGATTAATTATTTTAGATAATCATATCGTGCAATAAGTGAAGAGCAAACTTCAGTGTCCGATAATTTATACTATGTTTAAAAATATCGGTTTTCTACCACTGACCACCATATTTTCCAGTTATTTTATTCGTTTATCTAAAGGTTGAATATGGTGATTTTTGCAACGCAACAATATTGACTTAAATTATGAAACACTGGTTCCTAACAAATCGTTTTTTCTATAATATTTAGTTTATAAATGTATTATTTATAAGAAATATCTGACCAGAATTTAATGTCTGTGGTGTCTGGGTTGACAGAAATTCACATAGAGTTGGATATATTTTGTGATATTTATGAATTGATAATAAATAAATGTGTATTTTGATTTTTTTCGTGTAGAGAATGGACCAAATAGTTTTCCAAAATGTCAGTTCTTATGTAAGTATGAGTGCAAATTCCTCGCCAATACTTGGAAATATTGGAAAATCGGTTTCACCGCAGGCTTCTCGTGACCCTACTCCTGTTCCAGCAGTAACATATCAGGTTATAAAATGCACTGTTTGAATTATTATGAATGACTCAAATGAGTCAAATGTAGTACTGCCTCATCATCATTCAGGGATGTTATTTGATTTTAGGAAAATGTTGGAGGAACAACATATTATTATGCCGAAGATGCTCAACAGCAACCGGAGGTACCAGAAGAACCGGAAGGTCCTCACATATTCCCAACGTATTCAGTGTACACGGGGCCTCCTTCACATCTTAAGGAATTCTCGACTACTTTATCCACCCCTGGTCTACCTGCTAGTAACATAGTACACCCCAGTCCACCACAAAATTCATTTTTTATGCCTGAGGATTTAAGGTTAGAAATAATGCACAAAAGTGCTGTGACATTATCTCAACCTAACCCTTCACTCTTTCCCGATCTGCCGGTTCAGATTGATCACTACAGCGAAGTGTGTCCGTTAGAATCTCATCCCCAAAAATCAGTCACGTTTGGATACCCATCCACAGTTTACAAAGCAATCAATACTAAAAATGGTTTTACGTACTGCCTTAGACGCATCCACGGTATGTTGTTTTTCTTTACATCAACATTTATATCAACAATTCCGTCAATGATGTAGATAATCTACTATACTTACTTGTGGATAAATCGTTTTAAATCTGCCTACACTGAAATAAAAAAGAAGTGTAAGGAATAAAATTTAATTCTAATAGTTTCATTAAGGAATGTATGTAATGTATTCAGTTAAGCAAAGTCTTTCCGCATCGAAATAGGCTTTATATTTTTGTTTGTTTAAAATTCGAAATAATTTTAATCGTCGTTGTTATCCGTGACACTTTCTCTTCACATGTTTCGTACCTGTACCTGATATGATCTGTAAGTGACCATGAAGTGTAAATATTATTTTCATGTCAATATAAGAGATCCTTATTAAATGCTTGATGTTGGATATATTTAATTGGATACAATCTACATTTATTTTCATTCCTTCGTAGAGGTAACAAATTTTTCTGTCATATCAGTCAGTAAATGTTTTGACAATCGTTGTAAGAGTGTTTCTTTGTTACTTCAAGTTTTAATTCACATAAAATAATATTCTAATTTAAGAATTGCAAGTTAACTATGCAGAGAATTTGTAGGTCTTAATTAAGGTTTATGAATTAATAATAATAATAACGATTGCCTGATAATATTAAAACATTTGGTACAATATAATAAAGGATTTCGTCTGCCAACGGGAAAGTGGCTGGGGTTAGTAGACTCATGGAAGCAACTCGCTCACTGTAATTTGGTCCAGCTTAGGGAGATTTTCACAACTAAAGCATTTGGGGACAGTTGTAAGTATTGCTTATGATATTATAATCTTAAATATAAATAAATATAAATAAATAAAAAACTCAAAGCAGAAAGCTGAATTGTTTGACGGAGCAGTATGACTGCATCTGCAGCAAGGAGTTTAAGAAAAAATGAATAAATTGGAAAATTATCACTAAATTAAGTTCTTTTTTCAGCTTTAATGTTTGTATATGACTACTTCCCTGCCGCTGATTCACTTATGGCGAGGCATTTTGACCGAAGCAATCAGGTCAATGGATATGTTGATCCATTTAACACTGGGGATCCATCCGTACCCAGGCCATACAGTCACCAAAAAAATGCTCTAATGAGACATCACGCCAGTAAATATTTGTCTGTTTGTCACACAACCCATCCTAATTATCTTGTAAAGATCTATGGACGCTCTAAACCTTACTTTTGGTATTAATTTTTAGGTATGCTCCCTGAAAATCTGATATGGTCATACATTGTGCAGTTAAGTTCAGTCATTAGAACTGTTCACACCGCAGGCTTGGCAGTTCGTTCAATAGATCCGACAAAAATATTGATAACATCTCGCTCCCGTCCTTCTATACGGTTAAATTGTTGTGGAATTTATGACATAGTTACTTTTGATCCAAATGCCAATCCTGCTACTGTTACCCCTTACTACCAGGTAAAATTATTATAATACTCTTCTTACCAATAGAAGGAAAAAACTTTAAGAATTTTTGTTTTAAACTGAATTATTTTGTTAAAATCTTCCAGCAGGAAGATTTGTTGGCCTTAGGAAAGTTGATATTGGCTTTGGCTTGCAATTCTCTACTTGCTGTACAACGAGATAACTTATCAACGTCGTTGGAGCTGATCTCACGGACTTACTCTTCTGACCTGCGAAACTTGATCGTGTACCTTATGAATCCTAGAGGAACTGGTAATCGTTCGATAAATGACATTATGCCTATGATTGGAGCCAGATTCTATAATCAATTGGATTCTGCAAATGCCAGAGCGGACTACTTGGAAACCTGCTTATCCAAAGAAATAGAAAATGGCCGTCTGTTTAGACTGATTGCTAAACTAAGCGCCGTTGTGGAAAGACATGAGTAGGAAATGTCATTTATTGACAATTAATTTTTATATTTGCCAATATCATTATGATTTTCCTCTGTCTTTAGGTTGAATATGGATTTAGCATGGTCGGAAACGGGTGATCGGTATTTATTAAAGCTCTTTCGTGATTACGTATTTCATCAAGTGACATCGGAAGGAAAACCGTGGTTGGATTTATCCCACGTTGTGTATTGTTTGAATAGACTGGACACCGGGGCAATGGAAAAGGTAACTCGTTAATACATCTGATCAAATTTAATAATTGTTATAATTTTACTTGTTACGAACCCATAATATATAATTCGTCAAGTTTTTAATTAGACATAAATTTTCATCAGGTTTGTCTAATGTCACGCGATGAACAAAGTGTTCTCATCACAACGTATGCCGAGCTGAAACAATGCATGGAGAATTCTTTCGGAGAGTTAGTTGCTGCTGCTCAGCCATTAAAACAGTCGGCTCACGCTCAACCTCAGCCTGTGCAATCCCACCAACTTTCATAGTAATCTAAAATAATATATAATCAAATCCCAAGACCACTCCACCATATTCCTCCAAGTCCTCCTCCTTCATTTGAAAATCTTTTTTACGAGTCAAACCAACTTTTAGACATATTATTATGATATCTTCGGTTTCTTGAGTATAGAAACGAAGAAATCACGCTTCCAACTCCAATAAGGAGAGCCTATACACAACCCACAAATGTGTTAAGCAAGCTCATTTCTCAATAATTTAACTAGAATGTTCAACAACTCGGGATGTTTTATGCCTTACTTAAATTTACTGAGCGAAGAGCGATAATTGATGTATTCGTGTGGCAAGAAGTTGTCCAGTTAGCAGAAATCTATAGAGATAATCGTCTACCCAATCATGTACACTATTTTATTTATTTTTATTTGAGTGGGGACATTTTCGCTGACGAGAAACTTTTAAATGCTACCAAAGTAGATACTCAGGCACTTACTGTCAGCTTTGTTAATTTTGGGATGGGTTTTTGTGATGCGATCAGATTGGTTAATTTATCGGTTAAAAGATGTAAGTTGAGTATAGGGTAGGTATAATTAGATTGTAAAGTTAATGTGAAGGACTAGTAAACTTCTATACTACTCATGATTCATGGCCTTTCAAATCACGGCAATACTTGTATTGTATTCTATTGTACAATTAGGGAACCCATAGCCTGCCAACTAGACAAGACAGTCTATACATTAGAAGAGCATAATAATAAATAAAAATAATAATATTCAAATGATAAAGAAAGATGTAAAGCAGCGCCAAGCTAATAAGTAACATGTACACCAGTACACCCATAGTACTTAAATGATTGATTTTTTTTACAATGTCGTCGGTAAGTTACAAAGGAACAATGTCTTTGTCATTTCTACATGGAATGACTAAACTATAAAGTATAATCCTAATTTCGTAATCTACTGCAATAAGACATGTGGACATGTAATGTAACAGTTATATTCTATCTGTACCACAACACATTATTCCAATAATATGTAATAATAAATACAACTATTTTACATTTTAAATTTTAAAACGCTAATTATAAGTATTACCGGTACGTAGCAATGTAGAATGTATAGAGATAGTCAGAAAAACAAACGAAATGTTGTAATGCTTTGTCGAATTGTACCACATGCAAAGACACAACTTGCATTGGCCTTGAGTGTGATGGTGATGATAAAGTGTAGAGCGGTATTTATAGTCAACCCATTCATTTCAATTAGTTTTATTCATAATTATGGTCACTGTTTTTATCACCCTATTATTACAGTGCGGTCATTTGATATAAATGCGTTTTTCCATTCCGTTATCAACTGAATAATTTAAATCATGAAATTGAATATATTTTGCAAGATAATGCTGTGACAGTAATTCCTCGTAGGTAGCAGCCAGATTTTTTACTTCTATTGTTTGTAATCACTACATTTCATAAAGAAGCAGTCGACTGGTCATTACTGCGAAAACGAATTGAAGATAATGAAAACAGGAATAGGTCGACCTGTAAGAAACGATGCAACAGAAAAGGCAAATCAAGGAAACAACGTGTTGTCGTTTTACAGATATTATCATGACAGTTAGTATATTTTCACATGCACGTTAAGTATATTTTCTTAAAAGTGTATTTTCTGGAAAGTGTGTCATTTTCTTGAAAGTTAAATGATTAGTTTGACTATAAATACCACTTGATTAATAATTTAATACTCATATTTCACAACAGCGATAAAATGATACAAGGACCGAGACTGAAACTTATTTAATGTGTGTAGCAGTTCGAGTTTTGTCTGGTTGCATCTTCCATTATCTTCGAGTTTTAAATATAGCAGTATTGATTCACCATGTGTTTCTCTTTGTATGGAAAAAATGGAAAAGTTTTACTTGTTTTATGATAGATATTAAGATTATATTATTTTAACCTATATGGATATGTGTAAAGAATGAGTTTAGTTTTACAATTTTAATGTCCGTGAATATGTATAGTATTCATTTGCTTACATTCGAACCGACTTACAAATAGTAAACTGTGAACGTATGACGTATTCTATAATAAATAATAATTGAAACTCTTTGTCTGAAATGTCATCAGAAACCAATCGATCTTGTATCTGTATTCGACGAAATATCTAATCAAATACTTATAGCATAGTATTTGTATTGGATTTATTTACATTCATTTGTGTAGGGAAATTCTAAAGTTATTCGTGATACTAGGCTAGTGTACTATTTTTGAATTAAAATATCCATCAGCTTACAATTGACAAAGTACGTTAATTTAAGTGTCAATAATTAATTTAAGCGTAATTTCTACTGTACTACGTATAATGTTTAATAAAACCGAATTAGTAAAACTTATGAATGCGATGTCTCTTAATTGATAATTTCTGACTGATAATGGCAAAGACATTTATACTTGAACCATAGATTCCAGGGAGTTATGCTTTTGTTCATTTAAAACTGATATAACGATATACCCATTTAGGAAGAGAATTGAATTCAGTTTTTACATACCTAGATTGCATTACTCTAAAAACTAACATCAAGCAGTCCTACGGGACCTCACGAGGTAATGGTGAAATAGAATTTAATGCATATATTGTCCTATGTAGTTATATCAACATAAAGAGTAAAGAGAGAAAAAAGTATATAAACCAAAAGAAACGAATTTGGTACTTTTCGGAGTATATAAAATAAAAGAATCCGGTTCTGTCTTTTTCGGAGTGTATTAACTAAAGTTAATCGATTTGGTCCTTTTTGGACTATATAAACTAAACGAAATCGAGTGCTCAAACCAAAACAACAAATTTTGACAAAATAAAGGTTATTTAAACTGAAAGAATCAATTTTGCCACAATAGTGGGAATTTAAAATGAAAGAATCAATTTTGACAAAATAGTCGGTATTTAAACTGAAAGAAACAATTTTGGCAAAATAATGGGTATTTAAACTGAAAGAATCAATTTTGACAAAATAGTCGGTATTTAAACTGAAAGAAACAATTTTGGCAAAATAATGGGTATTTAAACTGAAAGAATCAATTTTGACAAAATGGTCGGTAGTCGGTATTTTAACTGAAAGAAACAATTTTGGCAAAATAATGGGTATTTAAACTGAAAGAAACAATTTTGAAAATATAGTGTGTATTTAAACTGAAAGAAACAATTTTGAAAATATAGTGGGTATTTAAACTGAAAGAATCCAATTTGGTACTTTGCGGAGTATATAAACTAAAATAAACCGATTCTGTCCTTTTCGGAGTATATAAATCAAAAGAGCGATATTTCAATTTACTGCTTCTATGATGAGTATATAAATAAAGAGATGTAGAAACGGTATATAAATTAATTTTACTAGAAGCAGTGTCCTCATATTTCTTGGAGTATGTAAATTAAAAGAAGTAGAAGCGGTTTTTCATTTTTTTTACTACTATTTGTCTATTTTATTCGGGTAGATTTTGCCCCATAACCCCGGAACCGTTGGACCGATTTTTCTGACCAACGAACTTAGCCTCCGCTACGCCCTCCTACACATGTGCACCAAGTTTCACTCGCCTAAGTTAAATTTTACTCGAGTTATCGTGTCGACAGACCGACCGACAGACAGACATATCGGGCACATAAGACCTCGTGAGGTCTAAAACCATTGCAAATTGTGATTAATATAGTCGAACCAAATTGTGGAAATAGATTGACGAACGAAAACATCTTTCATTATATGTCAAAAAATTATAAGTCTCTCATTTTATGTATCAAAATACTATATCTCGTTCGTTTCATGCAGGCTGTAATATCTTAACACGAACTAATAATAATATGCATAAAACAAAACAAAAATACGCTGACATTTTTGAAATATTAGTACCCACTAAGTATGCACCCATATCTTGTTTTAAGACTGGTTCCTGATTTGCATGCAGTCTACACACTACACAGTATGTGTAGCCCACGATTCGGGATTGAGACGTCTTATTTATGCAATATGCTATCCTAAGTTCGTCCCCAAATGCTCCGAAACATTTATTATACTTGCATGAGATTATTTTTCAAAGCGCTTCATTGTTATCATTTTTATAATTCCAACTATAATAACTCTATTAAATGAAAAATGGAATGAACACATTAAATTTCAATCTCAGTTAGTCACTAAACATTAAAAAATGTATCCTTGTATTAAACAGCGTATTGCAATAATATATAATGGATTCTACACGGGAGACGTGAAATTATATGGATGTGTTATTTTAGTCTTCGCTAAACTAGGAATTATGAACATTCTACGTAATTGGTATTTCCACCTAAATGTAATGCACATGCTGGCCAATCTTTTGAGAACTTTCTTGCATTGCAATTATCTACAATAAAATTCTAAAATTACCCACCCTAACAATACCTAGACTATAGGCGATGGATATCTAACGCCCTCCTGGAGTGGGGGTACATCACACTGACAGAAGCGGAGGGCCGCCTCCAGTCAGTCGAATCCGACCTGCGTAAAGAAATATCCAGGAATAACTTAATAAACGCTTTACACAGAAACACAACACAAATATTGTAGAGAACCTTTTTGCTGGCTTAGAAACCGCTTTGCCGGGTAATACCATGCAACAATTTCTTCCGGTCAGTTTTGTTACATACTTTTACTATATCTGCGACAAATTCCTTGCAACTAATATTGCTGTTATTTAAGATTCATTACTTGATAGCCTCATAATATTTGGTAGAAATCGATGCAGCTAATTTCCGACTTGTCGGTTTTTGCAATGCAAGCCATAACATATTTTAAAATCCTCTGTAAGATCAATCTCTACAATAGTTGTGATTGTGAATTATTATAGACCTTGTTTACTGTGATGTTTGATTTTTCTCCAGAAGAAACCTTTAGGTGTTGTGAAGACACCCGTGTTACTCGTGGCCCGTGTATATCATCATAATATATCGCAATGTAATGTACACACACACGGTGCAACGGGTTGTATTAGGGGGCAACTTGATATTTCCATTGGCATTGTATAAAACGCAGATCAGAATACAATTTATAGCAAACTAATGAATACATTAGTTTACGTGGTTGAATAAAAAATGCCGGAAATATTGTGAATATTCTGATCATTCAAAGGATATGAATTTAAGAAAATGACCTTTAGCTGCCTATTGTCTAATCGAAAAAACTATCTGTGTAGTTTAAAAGAAAATATTTGGATTTTTTTCTTGCATACTATTTTTATAAGACAATTCAATTTGATTCAGTGTTCATTTGTTTAAAATATGACGAATGCATAAAAGAAGTGTTTGTGATGAGCATTACACTTTATGTTGTACAGATAGCTGTTTAAATATTCTACTTTGCAATTCTGTTTCTACTGTAGGATAATTGTATTCTTGCCAAAATGCATAAAATGTATGTCAGTTTGATGCTAGTTTAAACGAAAGGTTACAAATGATTGAATAAATGAATAAATAGAGCAATTGTAATCTTGTAGAAATACGTTTATTAAATACTTCAATGGGTAGGATGGTTTTTAAGATTTTTAAATGCCATTGGGAAAACATTGCTTACCTTGACACGGTTTGTCTAACTGGAAAATTGAAACAACTTAGTACAATCATAAACGTAAAACATTCATTTATGAGATCTTTGCCAATTTGAGTTACCCTCACGGTAATTATACAATATACGCTACATGTCGATAGGTTTATTAAAATCAAAAAAGAGAAAGGTCAATGTGGCATGTAGGTACACAACACAACATTGTTAGAATACCAACACCCAATATTAGATAAGTCTTGTACCACACAAACATCAATAATTTGGAATATTTGAACATCTCACGTTTTGTGCTTCATGCAAAGTTTTACACAGAAATCATACAATCTGCACTCTATGCAGATATCTCTAACTAAGTACCAGAATTTGTACCGTAAATCGTGGAAACCAATGAAAGCATTCCTAGATCTACGCACATTCTAATTCGGTCTATCACTCTTGGCAAATGATTTCTAATAGTTACGATATTGATGTTCAATAGTTGAATTGGTATTGTATATTGATGTTATGTTTATATGATAAGTATTCAATTCATTACCCCTGGAAGTACAAATTCTAGAACCTTATATTATGAGAATCAACGAAATAAGAAACGTACAAAATTAGAAAACAAGTCAATACTGTTTCACTATTTATGGGAATTTTCAGTTATGAAACTAAGAATGACGAAACATAAGTTGAGGTAACTTGAAACTTCACCATGAGTTGATACCAATTAACTTAGGCTGCAACTTCAGCCTCTCCTTTCGTTTCAACATCATCTTGTTTTGGCTCTTCTAGTTTAGCTTTTTTCTCTGCTGTAACGTCTGCTTCATCTTTAGGTTCCTCATCTGTCTTGCGCTTCAAATCCCCTGTAATACCCAATATGCCATTTTAATACCATTATTTAATTAACCCATGTACCCCAACGGCTAAATCTTTAATTAATTAACCTACAGAAAACGTTGACAACGATTGGCAGTTTGTTATCCAGCAAGAGTTGCAATCTTGTCAGATAGGCCATCAGAGCGCACGCATGAGATTAAAAGTTAGGTATACTGTCGTTCAAAAGGATGAATCAATAGATTTTTGTTTATCACAAAATACTCGAAACTAAAATCGTACGTATCTTCTGTGATAATTAGCTTCATTCATATGATCTCCGGTTCTAATATTCTAAAACCTGACAAAAAATTAATTAAAAATGTGGTCGAATTTACCTGCTTCATCGGGTCCAGTGCCATTCTTAGCAACCTTTTCCTCTTTATCGGGTCGACCATTCTCCTTCGGAGGTTCATCCTCTGGTTTTTCTGCTCCGTTTGTTCCTTCAGATGGAACTTCAGTAGTCTCAACCGGAGCGTCAGCTTTTTCAGGCTCAACGTTGTTGGTTTCAACGGGAGTAGCTTCTGCTTCCGCAGCTACTTCTTTGTTGGAGATAACCTCAGCAGCAGCAGGTGCTTCTACTTCAGCACTTTCGGTAACACTAAAATCAAAAAATGAAAAAATAATTAAATCGATGCAATTTTCATGAATTGTTACAGCTTATGAAAAATTTCTTTAGTTGTCTTTAATCCATACAGTGGAACTCTTTTCATGGAGCAAACACAAAGGAATTAACCAACTTTTATTGTTAAGTTATTTTTCTCAGCAATCCATATACACGGATAGATACAAAACACAGTATAACACCATACTGTGATGTGAGCTTGAAACAACTCTGAGGTAAAGAAAGATGCCCTTAAGGCTTACTTATTGTTAGACTCGGGTGAAATAACAGCATGAGGCCTTGAACCAAATACAATTCATTCAAACAGTAAAGGCAGCTGAAACTCAGAGATACATAAACCCAAGCCAACATCTAACAAGACGTACCTACGTATAGTATATATATATGTGTGTGTACCTATACAACATAACTCGTCTAAGAAACTGTGGCTATAGCAAATTTTACAATAAAGAACATGAAAAAATTAAATAATAAATACTTCCGCTAATTTACCGGCGTGAATAAAAATACTGTGAATCTATTCGATAAATTAGGCTACCATATTCACCATTAGAATGAGATGCTGAGGGAAATGACCTGAGATGATCTTTATTCATATATGAAAACTGTGTATTATTACTACGCATTTAAGTATACCGTACCCGCGCTTTTATATTCCCATGGTCAAAATATTTCCCCATATATACTGTTCATGTTTCATATGCAGAATACATGTTATACATGAACTGCTTTCATGCAGAAATACTTTGCGCCTACAAAAACAAGCACTGTGTGCCAACAAGTACCTAAACCATGTAAGACGAAACTTGAAAATATAAATGTATATTTAGAAAAGTAAGCTGTATCAAAAAGGTGCAACCTAAGGTCACTACCACGTTACTAAAGATATGAATGGATTTGTGAAGCCTAGGATTGCCAGGATTCTGTTTTATAGTACATTCAAACAAAATTCTCCTACAATTACTGTCAAATGTGCTGTCAAAAATAAGTAATAAAAATGAGCCCCATAGTGGGATATAAAAGCGCAAGTACGGCGTGGTGGTATCTTTGTCTCGGAAAGTTATTATTCTCAGAATTATATAATATTTAAGGCCAAGAAGCTAATAATTCCATGTGTGCGATAAAGCGTTTATATAATTAAAGCATGCATATATACAGATATATTATGTACCATTATTATTCCCACTCAATGCCATTCAACTATCTGTACATACTAAGCATTTTGTTTTCTCACTAAAAATTGAAAGTGAACTCACTTTCAGTCTATAAAATAATCAGCAAAAAAGAAGACGAAAGTAATAGGTAGTAATTGTTTTTTGCAACTGTTGCAACTTCCTTGTAAAAGTGGGAAGAGTTGTATGCCTAAGTCATTTGAGTCATGCGAAATAGCTGACATACCGAATAAATACTTGTGTTCTTGTAGTACTTGTACATGTAAAACAAGCACTAACAGTAAGTACCGACCATAAAAAATGGAATCACGAATCACGGTTCGAATGAATCCATAACGCATTGATGCATTATTATTACATATGTACGATAGGCATAATAATAATTATAGATATATATCTGCAGGGTTAGGGTATGTCAATAGTCAATAGCTTATACAGAAATGCGCGCTTGAGTTAATAAACAAAGAGACTCTACAGAGAAGAGGCGCCCAGAGAGTCCGTAAAGTCCGTATGCTTTTGCTTTCCTCTCGTACAACATGCCGCCGCGCCGGTTTCTATATTGTGCTATTGATCGTGCATACCGTACATCTGCCTTACTCGATCATCTATACACGCACTCGAAACCATCTATATCTCTATAACAGATCCGATAGAAGACTTTACCGCTTCCACCGCTGTTCCACCGCTCTTATACATTCAGGTATATAAACTTTCTTGCCGGAGTATAATTAACGACAGCAAGAACGATACAGGAAATGATGGAATTTAAAATGTTTTCAGATTTCGAACTATTTTGCAATTTTCAGCGTTGAACGAAACAAGTGGCTATCAACAATAGCAATGAACTCGTATAGAACCCAAAGAAGCAGCGTAAACCACTGGGACGCCATGTTCATCGCTTGGAATTTTCCGTTGCGGCCACAAAAAGCCGGCTCAATTTCTCTCAAAAAACAACTAAAAAAGTAAAGAATTTAATCTTACCTGGTGGTGTCGACAACGTCTGCCATGATAGTATTACTTGCGAACAAAATCAACAGTTTTCAAACCGAAATGAGGGCTAATAAAAAGAAGCGTTGACAAGCGGAGGACAGATGAGTAGAGAATTGAACTTCACCCGAGGACAGCGAACGCCAAGTGAATTCAACTCGAGCGAAGCAAACTCCGAATACATACAAACGATGATCCCGAGTCGACGAGTCCTCCGTCCTCAAAGCTTTTGGTTGGTCAAAGGAACTTTCATAAACTACAGTTGGAGTCATTGCTCAGTTCAAGCTACATACTTCCCCTCTCATCCGCAGCAACCTTGCAGGGGAATTCATCTCTATTTTCACATAGTTCTGAAAATTCATCAAAAAACAGAATCATTTTTCTTCGCCGGTTACTTCACAAATATCATGAGCAACATAATCTGCACTTCAGTTAGTAAAATGCGAATGAAATTTTGAAGATTTTCGGTCATTTAGGAACATCACCGTCTATTTCCCAGGATGGTTTTTCTTTTGCCCCCTTTCCCTTAGTGTCAGGAATAAGATACAATCAACATATGAACGTTCCTGTGGGAGGGAGGTCAGGAAGGAGAGAATATGTGGAATCTTCTATGGCATGGCTGACTGCCTAACTTCGTTTACAACTTGCAGCACGGGGATCCGTCCAACGAACAACGAATAATCAGAAGTATATCATAATACTCTTCTGGCCAGAATGTGTTCTTAGGACTGTTCACTTTTGTGGAGCTTGGAAGTCGTCTGTTTTGTTCATTGGTAAAAGTTGGAAGTTTAGGTCGATCATTGGACAGAAGGGAAAAAGGATGTGCCACCGGAATGCTGCAGGCGTTCTAACAAAATCAGCTTTTATGGTTAGAGAACCAAGGTCAATACTTTCCTGTTCTGTGTAGAGAATTCACCTTCTTCCATGTGTCCTCAGTTGGCATGCTCCATCCACCGAATCCAACCAAATAGCTCGTTCTCTCTCCCTCCGCCTCACTTTTTGTGATGGAAGATGCGCTTCTCACATACAAGCTCTGGCTTGTCCTTCTTCTCTTTCTCTCTCTCTTCTTTCCTCGACAGCCTCGAGTCACTGACAATAATTCCTATTCCTCAAAATGCCAAGCCAACTAGTCAACCTACCACCATACCTTATCATCATTCACCCGGTCACGGTCAGCACACCGCACCGGTGGCGTGGTACATTCAGAACACGGTAGATTCACCCACATCAACGCTGCACTGAATTATATGGATATATCCATCCTTCAAGTTTTACCTTATATTATATTATTATGAAGGTAGTGGGGTGTCTGTTTCATTTTATGTTGTACAGAAGCATCACATTTCGTATGTTTCTTCTGGAGGATGCGAAGGAGATTGTCATGAAAGAAGAGTACACTCACAGTTTCTGTTCTGTCCCCCAGTTTTATTCATTTCAGTCATTTTTCTTACAGTTTCACCATTGCGCACCTTCTCAATTATCTTATGCAATATTGTGTGTTGTTATTTGTATAAATGACTATGCCTATTTCATTTTAAAGAGCGGAAGCAGGGGAATTAATACTTGCAAATATTAATTCAGGGGGAGGGATACGCTCTAGAACAATCCGATTGAAGATGACATGTATAGGAAACGTGAACATCATGTTGACTCTGCTTAAATGAACATCAATTATTATGATACCTTGCGACATTTTCATTATTTTGCTTCATATGTGTAAGGACGATTGGGAGGATCTTACACAATACATTACATACCACTGATTTCGTTCTCTAACAGAAACCAGGAACTCAAAATCTCTATACGGAACGGAGGCTGCATATACTAGAACCCAGCCAAAGTTTACACAGATCTCCAGAGTGTTCTATTTATTTTAGGGATGCTACAAAATGACGTCCGTCGTTTGGAGGAAGGACATTGAATGAGCTTCAACTATAAAATGTTAGTTCGTTAGAATACACCGGTAATCTTTATTGCATGATTTTCAAGAAATATTTGTTTGCACACTTCGCGAAATAATTAAATTGTCAGTAGTTTCGTGCAGTTTGCTCGAAACTTATTTTAATGTTTTAATGTTTTAATGTTTTAATGAACTATAAATGGAATTAACGAGAAATCAGCTTTTTAAAGGCAAACTTTTTTACTTTTTATTTTATTTCTTCTACAGCTATTTTATAGGTATGGGTCTATCGTTCGTTTGTCTCTTTCTGTCTCTGCACAATGTTGGTGGGAATGGATCGGGTGAGTAGGCGTGGGAATGGATCGAGTTTCTAGAAGTGAGAATGGATCGGGTTAGTAGGGATGGCAATGGATCGGGTTAGTAGTCGTGAGAATGGATCGGGTTAGTAGGGATGGGAATGGATTGGGCTAGTAGTTTTGGTATGATATACATTTTAAAACTGATGCTTTCAAAAATTCAGTTTAGATCTTTTAATTTGGCTGTCGCACACTGCGATACATGGTTTCGTAAAACGGTCATAATGGTTTTTACCCCTATTTGGGGGGCGTTTTGGAATTCAAATCTTTATAATTGCGCTTTAT